>JAHKKF010518275.1:0-10317 GCA_019740295.1 Labeo calbasu
ATAAAATGGCAAACTGACTTTATACAACTGGTGAAAATAACCTTCAGACCATCTGGTTAAAAATAATTGAAAATATGTAATTTATGCAGTTACATTTAGATGTATTTAAATGTGTCCAATATGTCTTAAGCATACTAAAGTATAGTACAAATATTTTGATTTATTTATTTATACATATTTGATTTTTGTTTTATTTGTTTCCTTACTTTTATTCATTAAGCTATGACCTCTAACTAAAATAGCATATGAATGTCTTCTAATTAATCTCAAGGTTAATGTTTTAAAAACCTCACGAGAGAGAGCAGATCCTCCGTACTCCAACATATGGTTCATATGGTCCAAATTTGGCTGCCTGTAAAAACCATTAGTTTTTCGCAGTATCCCACATATTTCATAATAATGGATTCCAGTATGTTTCTGGTGCCGTGCCTCAGTTATTTACAAATAGTCCCGTATGTCAGTTCTGTGAGGATCATAAGTGTGTTCGACTCCTCATCCATATTTCTGCGCCTAATTATAATTCTTTGTAATCTCACGAGCATCTGTCATTCATTTCTACCCTCCTGGGTCCACAGATGAACACAGTGCTTCGTCTTCAGCCCAGGACCAACCTCCAACTTTAAGTCTGTTGACTTCAATTTCCGGTTATGGTTTTTTGAACATAATTACGAACACTGCCATTAATTATTCAAGTCTGATATGTGTCCATAATTGATAAGGACCACATGAGTCCTTCCTTGGCAAACGCCGCAAGACTTTCCACTATTCTTGTTGAGTTTAAAACACTTTTGCCTACTAAACAGCTGCTTTTTTTGGCTTTGCACCACTCAAGTTGGACAACACACGCCAGGCCCCATGAATAGAAGCCGCTACATACATCCGCATACATGACAGGCTGCTATGAATCGCAGAGCTCCGGTCTTCTGCGTTTGCAGAATGTGACAGAGACTCTGAGACTGACATTATCACATAGCCTATAAAAGCCCACCTGTTTTCCACCCAATGCTAATCTAATCCAGTCTTCAGCCGCCTGCTTTGAAATTACTCATATGTCATATTCCATCACGGACCCAACAGTCTCTGGGCAAAAGACGAGACTGTTGTTAACACAGCGGCCCGATACGTGCAGTGACAGTTTCACACTCCACTATAGTCTCACTGACATCATACATCAGAGTCGCTTTAATTGCCCTTTTCTTGTGCACGCATTGCAGGAGAGAAAAGAACATGTAATATACATGATAGCATTATGCATTTACAGTGTATAAAATCCAGAATGACAGATTTGGCACTGAGTGCAAAAAGAAAGGTTTGCTTTGTTCACAGCTCGCTTATAAATGGCTTTCACAGTACTGCATCCATATCAGCTAGTTAGCTAAATGAATGAATAAATGAATGAATGAATACATTAGAAATAATAATAATAATAATAATAAAATAAGCATGACAAAATATTATTAAAACAATTATTTAAAATGTAAAACTTAAATCTGAGATTATAAATGCACTTAATTAATTAAATTAATTTAATTAAATGTCCTTAAGTGTGGTAAGAAACAGTAATGTACTCTCTAAGTACACTTAAGAGGCTATTCCCGTATAGCAAAAAATATTTTTTCAAATATATTTTTATACAATGCCAATATATATATATATCCTGGACAACAAAACCAGTCTTAAGTAGCACGGATATATTTGTAGCAATAGCCAAAAATATATTGTATGGGTCAAAATTATTGATTTTTCTTTCATGCCAAAAATCATTAGGATATTAAGTAAAGATCATGTTCCATGAAAATATTTTGTAAATTTCCTGCCGTATATATATCAGAACTTAATTTTTGATTAGTAATATGCATTGCTAAGAACTTCATTTTTACAACTTTATATGTGATTTTCTCAATATTTTGATTTTTTTTAGCACCCTCAGATTCCAGATTTTCAAATAGTTGTATCTCGGCCAAATATTGTCCTATCCTAACAAACCATACATACACTTATTTATTCAGCTTTTTGTATAAATCTCAGTTTCTAAAAAAAATGACCCTTATGACTGGTTTTGTGGTCCAGGGTCACATAAATAACTTTTTTGGATTTTTCTTTCTTTCTTTAAAAAAAAAAAACATAAAAAAAAAAAAAAAATGTCCTCCATATGTTTCAATGTGTGAACATAACACATTTGAAAAATTACTGAAGACAAAANCCCTTATGACTGGTTTTGTGGTCCAGGGTCACATAAATAACTTTTTTGGATTTTTCTTTCTTTCTTTAAAAAAAAAAAACATAAAAAAAAAAAAAAAAATGTCCTCCATATGTTTCAATGTGTGAACATAACACATTTGAAAAATTACTGAAGACAAAACATTGAATCACTATCTAGTTTAAATCTCTAGGATAGGCTATTCCATTCACCATTGAATTTAGACTAAATATAGGTTTATTCTGGTATAGGAAGATTGAAATTAGATATATTTTCAAACTCCCAACTTCAACTTAACGTTTTTCAAAAAAAAAAAAAAAAAAAAAAAGTTTACAACATGTATTTAACATATATGTATATATATATTGGGCTTTTTTTTGTTTATTTTTATAGGTTTATAAAAATATTGTATTATGTGTTGTTTTTGCACAAATAAATAGATAGATAGATAAATAGATAGATAGATAGATAATAAATAAATAAATAAATAAATAAATAAAATAAAAATAAAAATAAAAATAAAAATAAAAATAAATAAATTATTATTTTCAACCCTTCTGACCAGGGTTGCCAGGTTTTCACAACAAACCCGCCCAATTGCTACTCAAAATTTGCCCAGTCGCAATTCAAGAGGAGGTCTCCTGGTAAAAATCACGTTCTGAGGAGTTAAAATACATGTTTTTTGGAAGGGTTCACCTGGTAAAATTCGTATTCCAGGGGCTAAATATCATATATTGGGGTCGCTTCAACCCGCGGACATGAAAAACCTGTCTTAAAGGCCGTGTCCTTTAAGGCTGGTCAGTAATCGGCCACAGTTATGATCGGCTAACATCATTGCATAGGAAACAGTATCAACACCCCCTCACTATTGCATGTAAGCATTTTGACAACATGACCAAAATAAAATTGTCATTTCCAAACAAAGCATTATGAAATCATTTACAGTTACAGTTTGTGAGGCAGCTGCAGTCAGATCTAATACTGTTTCATCTTTTAACAAATGTTTCTCATGTGCCTCAATTACAACACAAAATTCTCCAAACAATCATCTGACATGATCCGGGATGCCAGTAAAAGTAAATGATCCACTTGTTCCTTACGCTGGGATCCTACTGATATCTACAAAAACGCGAGCTAACTTTTTAAACCAAACACTTCAAAGCAAACATTCTTCATTTGTCCAATTAATGACAGACTAAAGTGTGTGGACTGTGTCAGGAAGCGAACTCGCATCTGTATACTGTATCCAGTGTAGACAGATAGCACCAGTTCTTGTTCTGGAGGCAGTGTTTATGCAAACGAGCTAAATAAATGCTTTTTTATTCATAGTGAGGATATTTTAAGTTCTGAAAGTAGCATGATATACTGTATTAAGAATACAATGACCTCTTTTATGTTTTTAGCACAATTTAACACATGCTGTTCACAAATCCTGAGCATTAGACTTTAACTCATTCTGCACATTTGTACTACAGACATGAATGATACCTGAAATCATACAGCTTTCTGCATGAGAAGAAGCGTGCTATTACGTTTCAAGGTGATTGGACTTGCTATTTTTACTTGCTGGATGATAAAACAGGTTGAAATTGCCATAACCTGAGCCATATCTATGAGAAAAATATTACAGAAACATCAGACACTCAGAAATGTGTCTGTTTAGTAACCATGCCAATTTCAGTTAGGCTCTCATTTACAATAGTGAAGGTATCAAATATTAATATATATTTTAATAAATATAAAAGTGCACCATAAATGCTTGTCAGTACATCTGTACTTTAACTATATTTCAAAGGCATCAAAGTGGGTCAAAGGTTACTTTTTAAGTGAAACGAATTATATTTAATATAAATGTAAACTACAATTTACTTTTATTCAATTGCAATTTACATGCAATTAAATATCCAAAACATTACATTTAGTTTGCACTTAAGTGTATTATTTTAAAGCATATTGTTTCTGTATTTCGCTAGTATTACGGTATTGTTGTCTGACTTGAATTAAAAGTATGCTGCTTTTTATAGTGGTTAAGATGTTTTTTGGTAATATGGCCCTGGAATATCATAGAGACTTTTAAGCTTTCATAGTACAGCATCCATATCAACTATATGGTTGGTTGTGTGGTTGTTGTTTGGTGCAAAATCAATGAATTATTTATCACAAGTCTATTATTGGCTACCGGAGTGCAGTCATCTAAAGTTCACATGAAAAACGGTACATTTCATCAAAATGGTTTAAGTTTAAATGACTTGCTCTTGCAATTTTTGCCCTTTTAAGCACTAATGCAATCAAGTGTTTTTAACCCGTGTTGACCCCCTCATGCAGCGCGCAGAATGCAGCTCATGCGACGTCAGGTGATTCGGCTCCCGCAGGCCAAAATAAGGCTATATAAATAACATGACCGAAATCTGAGGCAATCTCCCACTCACTGGGGGTCCCAGCCAAACGCCAACACTGAGCACAAGCCCTGATCAATATCAGGAATCAGGGTATTATGCACCTTTAAAGTGCTACTTGTGAGATCGATATGTTATTATTTTTCATCTGCTGGCTATATTTAATTCTCTCATTATTGTTTTCCCATTTCCATCAGGGCTCCTCTTTTTGGCCCCATGGTGCTGCGTTTCTCTGTTCCCTTCATAACACCTGCCTTTCTTCACATTCTGACCATTTTGATGTTGTTAATTTGTGTATTTTTTGCTATTATAGTCTGTTCTTTTCATTCACAGCATGTTGTGAGTCTCACTAGACATTCAGCATTCCTCTTTTTAGTGGCAGGACAAGTATTATCATTGCTCATATTTAAGTTAAGGGATTTGAACAGAACCCTCATTTGTGAAAAGTAAGTACTCTTTAGCATACTTTTAAAAATAACATTTATTATGGAAAGAATATACTTTAAAAGAGTATACTTAAGAGTAAACTTAATGTAATGTTTTCAGATACTTAATCAGGGTTGGAGGTAATGCATTACAAGTAATGTAAGTTATGTAAAGTAACACATTACTTTTTAATTTACAAATACCTGAATTACTTTTTTCAAATAAGTAATGCCAGTTACTTTGTTCCCCATGTATTGACGGACGGCTCTCCTGTCTGTTTTTGCTGACGAGTGTAGATCATTCGGTCACACTTTATTTTGATAGTCCACTTTAGACATTCTACTAACAGTAAGTAACTTTGCAACTGCATGTCAACTAGTCATTAGAGTATTATTAGACTGTCTGCTTAATATCTTCTAACACTCTTCTAAACTTTGCAAGTATATGTCAACTTATTCTACTAACCCTTAACTGCTCTGAGAGTTAGTAGACATGTAGTTGCAAATTAATGAGAATTAGTTGACATGTAGTTGCAAAGTTACTTATAGTTAGTAAAATGTCTAAAGTGGACTATCAAAATAAAGTGTAACCGAACTTTCTTCTCCAGCATCCTGTTTTCTTCAAACGCTCTGTACTATACAGATGTAAATTTACCTTTCCTACAGCCTGAGGCTAATTCATTTCATGTTTAGTTTGAAAGAGCTTTTACATTTGCCAAAAATAAAACATTTTCATTTTAAAAACAAACAAGCAAGCCCAGCCCAGATGAGAAAAAGTAACACAAAAGAAAGTATGTAACACAATTAGTTACTTTTTCTCGGGAGTAACGCAATACTGTAGTGCATTACTTTTAAAACTAACTTGTCCAAACACTGAAACTTGTTGAAATTGCCATGACTTAAGCCGTATCTCTGGCGGAAATATTACAGAAACATCCTAACTCAGAAATGTATCTGTTTAGCCATGCTGATTTTAGTTAGCTTCTCATTTAGAATACTGAATCTATCGAATCTGAACTTAAGACTTAAAATGGAACCTCATAGAGACTTGCAAGAACCCCTAGCAATGCCCTAGCAACCACTTAGAACACCCTAGCAACCACATAGCTTTGCCTCTGGCAGCCTTCCATAGCCAGGGGCCCCACTAAGGTTTCCGAGCCCCCTAGACAGTATAGGGCCGGATTCTGACACACATTTTACAATTCAATTGGATTCTGCAATTGCAATTTGATGTCAAACTGTCTCAAGGCAGGGAAAAAAATAAATAAAATCTCTCTACTAATGCTGTAAATATGCATAATGGTCATGTGGTACTACATTACTATAATATTGAAGCTTAAAATGAAGTAAGCCTATGGGTGAGACTTCCACTACAGGGAAATAAAGAGAAGAATAACAGCGTGCAGTAAATGGTAAAACTGTTTGCACTACAAACCAGTGTGCTCATAATTAAGATAATACATTAAAATAATATGGTAAGACACATTAATTTGCTATAGCCTATCAAGCAGCAAAATGAGCTGTTTTGTACAGCTAAATACAGAAGCCAGACCGATAAAATTTACAAATGGCTGCGCCGACTCTTACGGGAAGAAAAAGGTGTATATAAATGCTTAAATTACATTCAGTTAAGTTTTTATAATAATAACATCACACAAAATTATTTTTATATTCCAATTCGTTATTATTATTATTATTTTTATTTTATTATGGTTAATATAAACAAACATGGTGGCTGGAATAAAACTTAATGGATTTATTCAAACACATACATTAAAGAATTAATGAATATGTTATATGGTGCATATATTTAGCAAAATGCTCCTCTCTAGAGTTACATTCTCTCTTACATACTCTCTGAAATACATTGTATGGGTCAAAATGATCGATTTTTCTTTTATGCCAAAACATATTAGAATGTTAAGTAAAGATCACGTTCCATGAAGATATTTTATAAATTTACTACCGTAAATATATTAAAACTTAATTTTTGATTAGTAATGTAGTAATTAGTAAAGCATTGCTAAGAACTGTATGTGGACAACTTTAAAGGTAATTTCTCAATATTTAGATTTTTTTTGTACCCTCAGATTCCAGATTTTCAAATAGTTGTCTATCCTAACAAACCATACATCAATGAAAAGCTTATTTCTTCAGATTTCAGATGATGCATAAATCTCATTTTCAAAAAACTGACCCAGGTTTTGTGGTCCAGGGTCACATTTTTCTAGCTGACTAACAAGTATTGTCACCGAGTATGTTTTCTGAGGTAAATTTGTTATGTTTACAAGCTGTTATATTGACGTCTTTCCATGTTTGAAACACTGGTTGAGCAATTACATGAGACAGGATACGGTTTTCAGTAAGTTGAACTTTGTCTTTTAACATCCCTTCGGATGTTTATTCATGTTTATTTGGTATTGTAAAAATGTAAAAAATGCATTTTTTTGAACCACCAAGCATGAGAGCCTGTTCTTGTACAGCCCCAAAACAAAATCAAGACTTTAAAAGAGCATAATAGGACTCCTTTAACCCTTTAACCGTCACTCCCTATCTTAAACATAGATATGAAAATACACTATCCAAAGTTAAAATTTTATAATTCATGAACAAAAACATTTTGTAATATGGTAATTCAATGTCAGATTTTAAAATGGTTTTYAAAGGCTGAATTTTGAGATTTTAAGTTTTCAGTTGATATATAATTTCTTAATTTCTCTATTGCGTGATAGGGAAAAAGGCAATGAAGAAAGTCTTTTTGTGACAAAGGTCAGAACTGCTGTTATGATGTAGATTTTTGAGGTGCACTCTTGTCATAAATTAATCTATTACTTTTCCTACATAATTTGTAACACAAAAGAGTGGTAAAATATCTATTTAGGAGTCTTAGACCTTCCCAACGATATATAGTTTGTCATGATTAGATTAGAATTTATTTGTAATATGGTGACGTAAACTTAGACGTTTCACAGAGCGGACAGTGACAGTTAAAGGCTTAAACAGTGACAAAACAGCATTTATTGTTTGAATATTGTAATAAAATGAACAGAATTTAAAATCTGAGTCTTCATATCCAAAATAACAAAGTGCATTGTGATTTTTTTTTTTTTTGGATGGGAGGCGCTACAATGTTCCGTTCATTAACTGAAAACAGGCTAGGCTAATCGATTCTTGAGATTTAAAAATCTACATTGTTTCATAAAAATGAGAATCAATTAAAATCGAGAAATCAATTTTTTTTTTTTTTACTCAGGCCAAGTATTAACATTATAATCTTGTTTGTAAATACGATTTAAAGGAATATTTTGGGTAAACTGTATTTATTACTCATTAAGGCTAAGCATAGACCTCCTTGTTCACATTGCTGTGTACATTATTCTTATTTCTTTGCTAAAGTGCATTGACAAAATCCATGTTTTGGAGGCCTACGAGCAAAGCCATTATGCTCAGTCGATTTTTCTGCTCACAGTAGCGGCGGGAGTTTAATGTATGTGCTCAGGGCTGCATCCTGCTTTAATCTTTATGGGAAATATCAAGATCAAACATCTATTAACTCAGTTATAATAAAGAAGTTTCCGTACGCAGGGGCCACGCTAATCAGGTACGAGCGCTCAAACGCGTGCTGAGTCCAGAATGTATGGGAGGAATTAGCGACGATTCTCATTTTAATGTAAATGAGCTTTTGAAGGCGATGTGCCAATCTCAGCGCGCGGCGGGAAGAGGGTTTACCGCTTAGCAAATGACAGTTTGGTGATAAATCATCTATAATTAAACAATTTGGCACAAGCGTGTTGATGCCAGCCATCTTTCCTGGTGGTCTCCTAATGAAGTCGAAAGTACCGATCGGCCGAACGTTTCGAACGCGTCCGGGTCTGATAGCCTCAGGCGGAGCCCTCGGTTTCTTAATCAGCAGCACGTTATGATATATCCTTCCCTGTTTGCTTTTTAAACGTCCTCATGCATAGTTTATGTGGACGAGTGCTCTCTCCAGCCACACTTGAAGCTGAGAGCCATTTCTCTTAGTAGGAGATTAATTGCTTTTGATCAAAGTTGTCACACGGTGTTGCACTGGTCGTAATGGACTTAAAGCAGAACAGGTAGAGCAATGAATGAGGGAGAAAACATCCAACGTTATCTTGTTGTTCATGTTCCTGGTTGAGGAAATTTAATTCGTCCTTCTTGTTTACCCTCCACGTTTGTTCTGGGAGCAAGGCTTCAATGTCAGCGCTGGTGCCGACAGCGGCTGAAACATGCCGCTATCAGACGGGAGAACCGGAGGTTGGGTTCGCACTAGGCTCATTTGGAAAGGGTATATATCAGAGAGGACCATGTGACAGAGATTAATGCCAGCCCGGTACATGGAATAACATCCCCCTCTTGCCCCGTAACAACTTCCTGATAAAAGCGCCAGCGTAACACCTTACCGTCACGCTATAAGGCATTGTTCTGGAAAAGTTTACAATGGACAGGCTTCTCATCTGCGGCAAATTAATATTTTTATGTGCTCTGGTTTATATCGTGCCGTGATTTGTAAATCTTCTTTAGTCTGGCGTCAAAAAAAAGATGCAATCAAATATTCATTATGTGATATGTGAAACAAGGACGCTATTCTTGGTAGCTGGGGAACGTAAAGTGGTCACATTCACTCCAGCTGTTGCCCAATCTCCATTCTGCAAGTTTATGAAAAAAGAGAGAGAGAGAATAAAAGAATCAGACCCGTCAAATAAATCTGGATACACTTATTCCCAATTCTTTACCCTTCACAGAGTCCTTTTCCTGTCCTATTATACAGCGGCCCCAGACTATTTGGACACACTCAAAAATGTATGAATGTATTTGCATTAGATAACAAAACATCAAACCGTGTGGCACTTATTTTAAAGCAAGACATCCAAATATTTCACAAAATGAAGTTTTTAAATCTTGAAGTCAAGTCAGATGTATTTTTTTGACACTTTTCACACATATTTTTGGTGCAGCTTTACAGAAAGTCGTACTGTTTTGTTTATATGATTTTAGTGATTTACAGTAGAGCAAGTTTTATTAAGATTTATTAAGATATGAAATATTATAATTTCTTAATCGTATAAAACATCAATACAAATAATATTTAATCTCCTAAACTCTTAATAGAAAAATACTAACAATTGAATCTTTTAATAGAAAGACATATATTAGTCTTAATTAGTCTTAAAAGACAATGTTTAGTCTTTTAATCTCTTCATAGAACGATACGAATACTAAACCTTTTACCACCAGTTTCACAGACAAGGCTTAGGCCTAGTCCCAGACTAAA
>JAHKKF010518276.1:0-28548 GCA_019740295.1 Labeo calbasu
ACTGAATATTTTTAATTGTACTGTTGTTAATAATAAAATAATAATATGCTGAATAGTTTAAGTGGACTGCTGTTAATAGTAAAATAAAATAAAATAAATCTAAATTTATAATTATTATTATCAATAATAATAATAATAATAATAATAATAATATACTGAATATTTTAATTGTACATTTGTTAATAATAAAATACTAAATAATAATATACAGAAAATTTTAAGTGGACTGTTGTAAATAATAAAATAAAATAAATAAATAAATAAATAAATAAATAAATATTATTATCAATGATATTTAAAACAATAATATACTAAATGTCTTAAATGTATTGTTGTAATTAATAATAATAATAATAATAAATAAAAAAAAATCTATAGACAACATACACGTTGAACATTAAAAAGCAAAACAATTATTTAATTAATTTATTTTTAGAATTGTCTCTGGACAGTAAAATAAATACATTTTGTTTAATTAGACCTTTTCACCACTGTGTTTGATCCATGCGTGATTTGTCCGATTAGTTACACTCTGAAAGATTCTCACGTTCTGTCCGGGATCTGTGTCTGGCTTGATGATGGTCCCTAACCCTAACGGAATTCCACACATTTTCTACATTCTGATTTGCCCCGTTTCTGGACTTTTCCCAGGGTTCTGTCTCCTGGCTGCACCACCATGTGACTGCCCATCGCAGACTGTAATTCCCTTTATTTCACTTTCAGCTGCTTTGTTCAAAAGGTAACAATCGGTGTAGATGTTAATCCGTGAAAAGTCAGTCTCCATAAGGGCCACGAGACGCCTTGAGACAGAGAGCGTCTCAAAGGCTACCTAAACTTTTGTTCCTCCCTTCCTCCTCTCATGGGAAAGAAGTGAACAAGCACAAAGGATTACAAGCTTTTTTTTGTGGTGTAACATTCGGAAACTAAATTTTAAAATTGAGCTTTCAGTATGCAGTTTCATGGTTCTGACAAATCATGAAAATTTTGCACACAGGTTTTGTGCACAAATATGTATGGAGGACTACACACACATGCAGCCAGGATCACATCGATCCATGATAATGTGGAATGTGTGTTCGCATGGCAAGTCATCACGCTAAATGTTAGTTAGTTCAAAGGTGAGAAGCTGTGCTCCGTATCCCAACCATGTGCAGACTGGCTGGAACACGATCCCCGGCTTCTCCTCCATCTACCCGGCCGGTTTCATCTTACACGGGTAAATTACACTCAATCACTGTAATTGCATCCTACACAGCATGTTCCTTTGTGTCAAATTTTCAAGCAGACCCTTCTCTGCCTGCCTTGGGGAAGCGGTTGAAATGATGTCAACGTTCTGGGCTATTTTATGTCTGTTTTGATTAAGCTGAACAAAATCCAAGTGTTTTTCCTGCTTGTTTTCTACATTTAAGGGAAGGAAAAACTTAAGTGCAGCTGGTGGGTGTGCGTTTGTGTGTGTTAGGGGGGTTTAAGAAAGACCATGTGGAGGAGATGGTGAATATTTATATGGTTTACTTGTGTGTTACGGTAAGTGTTGGTGGTTTGCTTTAGTGGTTTGGACATTTTCAAAATCGATGTTATAAACCTCTCTTGATCTCCTAAGTAAAAGTGTCAAGTTTAAAGACATCTTATTTAAAGACATCTTATTTAAAGACGTGAATTGTGCGTAAAAGAAAAAATATTTTTTTAATAAAATTAAAAAAAAAAATAAAAGTAATAATTTCTTTCAAAAAAAGAAAGAACTGTACTGATCTCTGTACTGACTTTTAAACGGTAGTTTATATTGTTACAAAATATTTGTATTTTAAATGCGTTCTGTTTAACAAAGAATCCTAAAAAAAAGAATAATAGTTTCCAAAAAATATTAAGCAGCACAACTGTTGAAACACTGATAATAAATCAGCAGAGTAGAATGATTTCTGAAGGATCATGTGACACTAAAGACTGGAGTAGTGATACTGAAAATTCAGATTTGATCACAGAATTAAATTTCATTTTAAAATATATTGGCATAGAAAACAGTTATTTTACATTCAAATAATATTTCATAATATTACTATATTTTTCTGGATTTTTGATCAAATAAATGCAGTCTAAGCATATGAGCATAAGGAACTTCTTTAAAAATATTACAAATCTTACAGATTTGATAGACGTATATTATGGGTCAGGAGTATATCATAGTATATCATAGTAGTATTCTCGGTATCATTATCTCATTTTTGACCGAGATGGCTTTTAGCTGGTTTTGCGTCTGAGCTCTTTATATATACACATACACACACACACACACACACACACATTGCCATTCAAAGTTTGGGATCTGTAAGATCTGTAGTATTTTTAAAGAAGTTCCTTATGCTCATATGCTTAGACTGCATTTATTTGATCAAAAATCCAGAAAAAATAGTAATATTATTTGAATGTAAAATAACTGTTTTCTATGCCAATATATTTTAAAATGAAATTTAATTCTGTGTATATATGTATGTATATATATATGTGTGTGTGTGTGTGTATGTATATATGCAAGTAAAAATACTGCTTTTTATTTATAATACATATTTTATTTGTACATTTTATGTATAATATAAGGGGAGAAATGTAAAAATTAAAAGCATTTTTGTAGTTCAGTTAGATTTGGTATACATGTTTGAATATTTCAGGACTCGTTATACACTGTTGATGCTTTACATCAGTCTCTCTCCTTCTCAGTCCATTTTTCCTGTTATTGCTGGAGCACTGTTACGGCGCCTTATTTTTCGTTGAAAGGCAAGTGGTGTGCGATTGATGAAAAATGAGTGGGGAGAGAGCAAGTTCCAGGAGAGGAGAGAGCGAGAGAGACACAGAGCCGAGAGTTGTTAGAGTTTAAACAATCCTTTTTTGTGACCTGGTTCCTTATTACTCTTCTGGCACCTGCAGTATTTTTCAGTGTTTTGGAAATGTAAACAGACTCAAAATGCCTCCAGATGTTGCCAGCTGTGCTCACCACTACCGCAGTATACTGGGAAATGGAGATTGGGGATGTGTGTGTGTTCGTGTGTATGTGTGGAAGTACTGAAGGATAAAAGCATTGTGGGTTTTCAGTGTCTGTCTTATCATTTAGTTTGTGCTTCTGTAAACTCATTGTATGCGTTTTGTTTGTAATTCTTCGCCATTGCGATCAAGACAGAGCCATGCGTCATTGCTGCGTTTTTCAGGCCTCTGAATAGACACATTGTGTCTTTTTCAATTCAACCCGACCCGTTTCGGCTTAATCCAGAACAGTTGGCGCGTTATAAAGCGCCTTTACAATACATTTAAAATGTGAAAATACAATTAAATGTCGTTGCTGAGGAGATAGAAATATGACGGAAAGCTTCCATAAAAGACATTGACCTTGCAAACCTCCCATTACAATAGAGACACCTAACTTCAAAGAGGTGCGGGGTGTTAAGGAAATGTTAATTGGTTGACACCGAGGGGGAGCGGTGCTGTAAATCGCCCAACAATTTGATCCAATCACCGGCAATGAGTGGACCCCCGTGACACCGGTCCCAGCTGTACCTGTGAGTGCCGCAAATATCATTTTAATTTTATTTAGCCTAATTATGACGGCGAACAGGTTCAGCCTCCATTTCCACGCAAACAGACCCACATAATCACTTTAATTGAAGGATTTAATTGTGTAGGTTTTTAGAGTTTTATAATAAATACAACTGTAATTTATCCGACAAGCATGAAAGGATTATTTTAATTAGCGAGGTGGCTTTGCCCAAAACAGTGTCAGTGTATGGAACCAGGTTGTTTTGCACATGGACTAGTACTTTTACGCACCAGAGGTGTTCAGACCACCTTGCACTGTCCTCTGGAAGTAATTAGAGCGCTAAAAGGTTTCACTCAGGTTTAGTCCTCCTTTTTACATTCGTCCATTTTTAAATTGGAGTATGCAGGAGATCCACATGCATTCTGAGCAGACGGCTCTCAGTAGCCGGAATGTGTTTGATCATGACGAAAAGAACAAAGCGAGGAGTTTATCACCTCCCGCTGCTTTGGAAAGACGTGTTCCTATTATAGCAAATAAATAAGGATTTGTCTCTGCTGGAGCATTGATGAGGATTTTAATTCCCGAGAGCCTTTGAACATGTCCCTGCACTAAGAAATGTTTAGTCATGCCGGTCCATTTAGCCTTTTAATCTCTGCTGAAGTTCTGGGGGTTGAGTGATGTTTCCAGCTCAACAGGTTTTTGAGATCTACTTTTAGAGGTCTCATGGAAAAGAATTCCCCTTGTTCCCCCCCTCCCCCCCGTTTTTTTTTTTTTTTGTAGGATTTGTACACACATACACAATAAAAAGGCTTTCGCAGCTTGAAGGGTGACAGCTTTTGAGCCTGTGCCATTTTTTAACCATCAAGGCCTTCAGAGAATCCATATGGATTCTAGATGTTTGCGTTTTGTGTGCAGCATCTGGCGTGCCTTTTTTGTCGGATTTGTTTTTTTGGCTACGTAAAATGTGTTAAAACCACATTAGTGGATAACTTTAGGTTAAATCAGAGTCCTCAGACTAAAGACAAATGGATGTCATGCAAAATCCTGCCCCCTTTCCCTATTCCCAAACAAAACATACCACGCTATTGTGATGTCTTGTTCTAAAATTTCCTTAATCAGTTGGGACTTTGCTAACAGGCACTGTCTCCCTTGCCTGCTCAGAGAAAACGCCCCTGCTGTGAAGGTGTTGAATCTTGCATGATATTGTACAATAATGTTCTGTAAAAGTTAGCTAGAAGGCTAATCTTAAGCCTAAATGTTCCTTTACAAAAAACAAAACAACAGCTCACTTTGCAGATAAGGCTAGCAGCTGTTGGTAGACATTTCTGCAAAGCGAACTATTGTTTAGGTTTTTTTTCCCTCACAGTTTTGGCCTTTTCTTGCTTATGTGCAGATGGTGTATTAAAGCACAAGTCTGAGCAATAGGAATGGCCTCAGTACTCCAGTTGTGTCCCACACGCCAGACACAATTCACAGCAAAACGGCTGATTTCGAAACAACCCGATAACACGTCTGTGACAGTGTGTGTAAAATCAGACGTCTACAAAAAGTTGAGCCGTACGTCATCCCACTTCATCATCACACGGCCCTGATGCAATGAGTCGTCCTTTCGTCTGAACAGTCAAATTCAAGAGACGCGAGGAAATGACAAAAAAGCAGCTTTTAAACATGTAGTCTTGAACTCAGGGAGAGAAAAAAGAATGCATGCTGGAATTTGGGTGATTGAAGAGCGAGCGAGAGAGAGAGAAACAGAGGTGCCTGGGACAAAAGCGGTATTGTATCATTTAAATGACTTCTGAACTGAAAGCTTTAAAACTTCTCCAGAGGGCTAGGTCCATAAAACAGAGAAACAGGGGTTGGCAGGCCCGCACCTAGACGCTTCCAGGAAAAGGAGATGTAAAAATCAATTTGCCGTGAAAAAGGTAAACAATCGGAAATGACAAATATGCAGGTTTTTTCCATTCCTTTATTTTCGAAGGTATTAAAAAAGCCAAAGGAGAACGAGAAGTCAGAGACAGAAGGCTCCGGTGAAAGATAGCAGATGGCGTTCGCCCGCCCCCCTCCGGACCCCCGCCCTTTTCCAGTCCCGGACAGTCTTGATAATTCCAAGCTGTGTTTTTTTAGTTGTTTTTGAGCCATTGAATCGTTTAAAGCTACGCAGACAGGTCGTGAAAGCTGATGATTTCTACCAGCAGCACGGGTAGTAGTGTTTATTCTGCAGTTGAGACTTGATACACAGCGAATAGCTGCGGTGATACACGGGAATGTCGGCAACAGGTGGGTGCCATTGAGGAGGAAACGATTACAATAATTCAAAGAAGCGCCACAGATTGTGTCGGAATAAAACGGGCAAGGTCCCAGATGCTCTGGAATGTGTTTTGTTGAAACAATGAAGAGAAATCAATGTGGTTTAATTGTCTTTTAAACGCATAGACTTTTTCTTTTTTTTTTTTTTTTTTCTCTTTCAGACCCCCCCTTCTCCCTCCGCTCGTACCTTTTAGCCCGAGTGTCTAGTTTGATGTTGGCTTTGTGCTGGCGCTCACCTCCTCCTGACTAAGGGCGTTAGCGCTGCCTGGCTGCCCCTGGGCTCGGGCTCGGGGGCTCTGAACCGGACTAGCAGCCTTTCTGAGTCAGTCATGCGAGCTCTCCAATTAAAGCCAAAGGAATGAATATGCCTCTTACACGTCCAGTCTATCCGCCGCTATCATTACAGAACCGCTTCTCTAAAGATGGCCTTTCAAGTGCGCTTGGTGTCAGAAGTAAGGAGATTGGAATGAGCCCTTTTAGTATGCACTTCATTAGAGTGTTATTGCCCGAGGTTTGATTGGAGATGGAAGCCTTTTTCCATTTAAAAAAAAAAAAAAAAAGACTCGAACTTCCACTATCATTTTGGACCGGTGTTTTGATTCTCGGATGAAATGAGGTGTAAATTCAGATGTTTGCATAGTCCGGTTTGATAATACGGGCATTGAGAATTCATTTGTTGCGAGACGTTTCATTTTTTTTTTTTTTTTTGTTCTGTGCATGTCATGATTTTTGTCTTAAGAAACATAATCCTCTTTTCATTTTCCCCCTCCGCCTCCCTTGTTGAAAAGAAATAGAACTCTTTAAAAACTCCCTTGGGAAACAAAAAAAAAAACGGGAGGAAAAAAAAGATTGGGAAAAAAAATAACAAATACATTTTCCAGGTCCTAATTAGCCTGTTTTTTCTCCCTCTAGATATTCTCTATTTCTTTTCCTTCACTCTGCCTTTCTCTTCTTCCCGTTCCCTCAGCATTTACTCTCCCCGCATAATTGAACTTGTCCAAGTATCTTTCTCTGGAGAAGGACAAAGAGGCTAGTCTTACAGTACGAGTACAGAACAGGGAGAGCGATATAACGAGATAATGCCATAAAATCCATTTTTCTTTCTCTTAAATCTCGCCAGCGTGGCCTGTCAGCACCTGTAAGCGGAGACTTGTAAAACGACGAGGACGAAACTTGATCGCCAGGGTGATTACGGTAGCGTACCGTCTGCGTGCTGTTCATTAGAGTTGCTCTCACTCTCTCCGTTCGCCGCCCAAGCTGTTAATATCTGCTTGACTTTTAAATGCCACAACAAGCTGACTTACTATTATGACTCGCTCTAGCCCGTGTTTTATTTTTCTTATAGCGCGGCAGATAAACAGTTAGCGCGAACTAGGCATTGCGCAAACACTTCGCAGCATGCAAGCCATTAATTCATAATGAGATAATCATGTGGAGGGAAACATTTGGTAGCATAATATTTAGACAGACAAAACATAAACTTCACAAAGGGAAGCAGCCCAGGCTGTATCTCCCCTTCTCCCATGTGGTTTCTTTTTACAATTATTTTTTCATTTACATAATTTTTGTGAACACAGATGTGCAAGTTTGTCCACTAGTTGCCCTGGTGGTTCTCAACTGGTGTTGTGGTGATCCAATGCAATACCAAAATTATAAAAAAAAAAAAATTACGTGATAAGCTGAATAAGAAAATTGATAATAATAATAAAGGACTCTTAAAAGGCATTATTTCACAAATTGTTTTTATCAGAAACTAGCTTTTCATCTCTTCCTTTTTTTTTTTTTTTTTACTTTGTATAGATTCGGTCATAAATTTCAAGGATGTCGCACAACCTGTTAGCGTTGACGTCGGTATATTTTATTTAACTTCTATCAAATGACAGATGAAATCTGTCCCTGAATATTTCATTATGTTTCAAGTTTGATTGGACACACAGCCTTTGACGTCAACAACAACTGTACAGTAAAAAAGTAAAAGTTTAAATCCATTTATTTTCTTATCCACCAGTTGAGAACCATTGCTTTAGACGTCACACTTCAAACCCCAGTCTTGTATGCATGAGAAACATTATGATACTTGGCCAAATTTGTCTTATCAAATAAAAATTGCATCCAGAGCCTGTTTTCCACTTAAGTTGCCAAATCTGAGGGTTTCCTACATTTTTTTTTTTCCGTCTTCAAATGAATCGAGGCTAAAAGGGATCTCCCTCTCTCTCTCTTTCTCTCTCTCCCATCTTCTGGCTGCAAGGCTGTATTAAAATTGGCACTTTGAATACCCACAGTCCTCTTTGTGCTGTATTAAAGTGATTGGCACAACACACTTGCTCATGTTTAGGGTCTGGGAGGACTTTAGCAGTATGTACTTTTATTTTTTTTTATGTATTTGTAAAGGATTTTATTTTTTCAGGTTATTGAATTTACATTTTTAACTCTTACACTGTAGGAAGTAAAATGAGCATGTTTTTTGTTTTGCGGAGCTATTTATACCTGATCTGACACCTAAATGCTCTAACCTAATGCAGTCAAGTTGATTGAGTCATATTAAAGTTTTCATTTTAAAACCTCATGTTAGCACATAATTTAAGTTACCTGATAATGTAGTGTGTGGCACATTTTTAATATCGTAGTTAGCAATGGATTTATTAAAGTGAGTGATTTTATTATTTGTCATGTCATAGGAATCATCCAACCATCAATTTTACATTACAAAACTATGTTTTGAATTTTTTTTTTTTTTTTACTATTAAGTCTCATGATGGTTTTGTTCCAAACACAGCTTAGTGAACTTTAAACTAGGCTAGGAACAACTTTAAACAACCTAGACAGAACTTTAAAACATGCATTCAAATACTTTAACCTTGAAATCTCCCCTCGCAAATGTGGCAGTACTCTTTTTTTTCATCTTTTAAATGTTTGAGTGTTTGATAGTTTGAGGTCTATAGCAGAAACCACTCGGGAATTAATGTCATTCATATGCCCTGCGGAAATTACTTTTGAAATGCATATAATCTAAAACATGCAAATGAGGCTGACTTTATGCACCCTGTTTAATATGAATTATCATTTTCTGAATACCTATTATTACTGCGTACATTTCTCCAATTATATTGTTCTTTTTTTGTCACTTCTACGCTCTCACACACACGTTCGCACACGCGCACTCACCCCCAAAAGTGTGACACGCGAGGGAGAGAGAGAAAGAGAGGGAAAGAGAGAGAGAGAGAGAGTGAGTGCCCTGGCATAGCATGTATATTTCTTCTGGAATGTTCCTCCAGTATTTTAATGACGTGTAATAAGGCTGATAATGACACAAAGGCAGCTACTCTTGTTCCGTAGAGAGGAACGGAAAATGAACAAGGTGAAAAAGGCAACGTGTCACGTACTGATTTTAAAGTCATCCTCGCTCAAATTGAATTGAGACACGAGCTGCTGTTTTCATAGCGGAAAAAACACTTCACGCCGGATATAAAGACAAGTTAGTGAGAGCAAGCATAATTCATGAATATTGAATAAATGCAGTGAAAAATTAATGTAATATTAAAGCGAACTCCGCATGTTTAGTTTCTTCCCTGATTCTACACGCGTTCTGACACCTCATAACAATGACTACAGTTAAGCAATTAATGTTCTTGTCTATGAAACTGGTGTATGTGCCTTCTTTTTTTAGTTGGGGGGCTGAGACATGAATTGAAGGCATCCATTTTCAAACGAATTACCTCTCTAATTTATTTATATTACATTATGAATTATTCTATTGATATTATTATGATTCAAATTAGTAATGCTTTTCCACTGTTCATTCTAGTGATATCAATTTGCATTCAAGTCACTTTAACAAAGATTTTCCTTTCTCTGCTAAATAATAAAACAGACGTTTTTTAATGCAATCAGCACTGCTGAAGATGGAATTAATATTTTAGCTTTTACTCTTGGTGAGAACTTTATTAGGCAGTGCAACTACTGGAGAATATAATATGGAAATTACTGGCAATTGATTGCTCTCAGTTACTGGTTATAAACAGTGGTGGTTTTCTCCCAGGAATCAAGGAACCGAAAAAAGCGTGTGTTCATGTGTGTTTGAATATCTTTAGTCATGGAGCCATTTTGAAGATGGTGTTGAGTTATTGCTTATGAGATGCCTTGGACCAAGTTCAGAAGTACTAAAATTCAATTAATTTGAAAAATGGACATGCTATCATTTTTTCCACATGCCTCCTTCTAAAGTGTTGTTTTTTATTATAGAGTTATAAAATTTTATTTGATTATACCCACTCTGATCCAATCAATTAATTAACTCAGAAATCCAGAGTGCCAGTCATGAAAGCAGATGTGTAAAATTATATCATGTCCACTTTGAACTTATTAAGACATCACTTTGCCCCACTACCTCATTTAAAGTCTTGAGTTAGTTACATTTCTTCCACTTCAGGCCAGTTTAATCAGTCCCTTTCATCTTTTTTTCAGTCAAAGTTGAATTCTAACCTTTAATTGGATTTTAATATTATGAGAATAGTGGAATGACCAACAGACTATGATCTGTTTACATTATATATATATATATATATATATATTTTTATTAATGTATACCTTTAATGAGAGATCACTTTCCATTACCCAAATCCCTTTGCCTCTGCCGTGGCTCTGATTGCCTGCCTTGTTTTTATATTCACTGGAATTTAATTCCACTTTTCTCCTCCAGCCAGTTCCATGCTGTCAGTATTCAGGCATCCTTGTTTTGTTGAGTCGGCATGGAGCAAAAACACGAAGTGGCTTCACTCCAGATTTCCTGTTCCCATTGTCTTTTTTTAAATCCAAATCAGCCAACTTTTAAACTCTGCCACCATCTTCCCTCTCTCACTGTAATCTCAGCAGCTGTTCATTAAAACTTTATCTTGCATATGAAGGTCATGTTCATAAAGCAGGTTTTGCATCTGGGTGCAGTTGTTGGATGGCTTGCTCCTCAAACCTATAAAGTTCCACCTCTGTTCCACCATGTTAAATACAATTTGGGCATTAGTGCCTCAAGCAGTCTTGAGACTGCCCTTGCCCCATCATTGGCCTCTTAAACCATTAGAGGACATGAGAAATGGCTTTATTCATCTTGATGATCACAGGATAATAACCACTAGCTATTAACATGACCCACAAGCCCTTGCTGACCTCCACCTTTAAAGAGCCACACACACTATTCTATCCATCTATCTGTCTGTCTGTCCGTTTGTCTGTCTATACGTAAGTGGATGAATCTGTGTGCATTCAATGGCTGACAAATGGGCCGTTTGTGAAATCCCAGCACCTTTTCCAAATATTTGCCATGATCTGTGTGCATCTGATGGAGAGGAAGCCTCATATAGAAATCTCCAGTCTTTTAAACATCAAGGGCAGACTGGAAAATCACTTACTTTGGGCCAAAGAGAAAAAAGGCAGAGGGTGGTGGTGGTGTCAGGGGGAGTAAATGTTTGCCCCGGTCACACACACATACACAGAAGCGATCTCATCGGTCGGGAATGCTGGCGGTGTTTACCTATTGCAACGAAACCCACCTGATTGAAGCTAATCTTTATGGGCTCGGCAAACAGGACTTTGCCTCCTTCTGCATCAGGTGCGCGTCACAGCAGGAACACATCAGATCGCCATATGGTGCATTAGATATCATACGAATGCATACCTATCCTCCCCCACGCACATTTTCTCTGATTGTCTCCTCTGTTTTATTTGGCCTCATTTTCTTTCCCCTGTGAGAATCTTTCTTACTTTTTACTTTCGTATCGGCATGTCCTTGATAATTGAATTGTCCTTTAAGTGCCTCTGATTTTTGTGACAGTCGGCGGGTAAGCAATTCCTTAATTGTCGTCTGCCATAGTTTAGTTGGAAAGGGAAAAAGGAAAACCTCAGCTGAAAAAAAAAGAAACCTGAGTTCGAAATTAGGACACCATCTCTGAAAAATTATCAGAAGATCAAAGTTGTGTCATGAGCGCAGATCATTCCGTTCATTCCATTTTCCTTTTCCACGCTCCCGTTTTCCCTGTGCCCCTTGTTCTCAGCCTGTGCCGTAGGGAAATTGGTTATTTTTGGACATTGGTGGTCCTAAGCTTTAGTAATAGGAGAGAGGGGGTTTTGGATGTGACTGTAAAAGCAAAGTCTCCAATAAACCAGCACCCGTTTCAAATGTTTACCTTTCGGTGCTCTTTAAATCAGCATGGTGGAAAGGCACATGCACACAAATATATTTCTTACATGCTAATTCAATTTTGTGACCAAGAAGTGAACAGGTAAAGTCCAGCTGTTCCATGTGATCACAAGAGGAGGCTGTTGAGTTTGACTGGGTCTGCTGTACAAAAGCACAGTATTTCCTTGAGATGTGGGATTTGAAAAGAAAACATAAAAACGTATAATCTTTACAGACCAATTATGAGTTTACAAGGACTCTGTATGTATCAGATTACCTGGTATTTGGAAGAAATGTGTTTTATCCAAGGAGATGTGCCTTACACTAATTGCAGGGATCTAACTGGAGCAATTGAGGCAGCTGTGGTGAATTATTTAGCCCAAGGGACAATTGGTGTCCTTTACCTGGTTTAATCGGTGCTTTAGCATTAGGATAAAACAATCAATAGTATTGAAATCACTCACATTTATGTGTCTCTTTAAGTAGGTGAACATACATAGTCATAATGCTTTAGCTGGATGTAAAATTTGTTCCTTTAAAAACCAACATGAACTTTTGGATTTGCGACTTTCTTTTTGTTACCTTGGTGTCTCAATTGGATGACAATTTGTAACTATTTCGCAAATTGCTAGATTCTATGAATTCATATAATTTTTGGAATGCATGCATTTTTATTTGTCATTTTTAGTATAGAAACTGTATAGAAACTTTAAACAATAAAATTCCATTAGTTGTTACATTAATGTATTAACTAACATGAATAAAAAATGAATAATAGATTTATCGCACTATTTCTTAGTCTTTGTTAATGTTAGTTAATGAAAATACAGTCAGTCATTCATTCATTCAGTGCAATAACTAATGTTAACAAGCAACTTTTGATTTTAATAATGCATTAGTAAATGCTGAAATTAATATTAACTAAGATTAATAAATGCTGTAGAAGTGTTGTTCATTCTTAGTTCATGTTGACTAATGAACCTTATTGTAAAGTGTTAACTTTAGTACTATTTTTCATATTTTCTAAATATTACTATTCAGATTTATATTTATTTCGGTTTTAGTTGAGTTTGTATTTATAAACTTCCGGTTAGTCATTTTAGTCCTTCAGCTTTCAATACAATTATTTCGGTAACACTTTACAATAAGGTTCATTAGTTATCTACATTGGTTAACGTGAACTAAGAATTAACAATACTTACAGCATTTATTAATCTTAGTTCATGTTAATTTCAGCATTTACTAATGCATTATTAAAATCACAAGTTGTGTTAACATTAGGTAATGCACTGTGAACTAACATGAACAATGAACGACAATTTTTATTAACGAACATTAACAAAGATTAAGAAATAGTGTAATGTTTTGTTCATTCATGTTAGATAATACATTAACTTATGTTAACAAATTACACCTTATTGTAAAGTGTTACCATTATTTCAGTTTGTTGACTGGTCAACATTTAAAATTTGTGCTAATCTAGTATTTCTATTTTATTTTTCACCTTTATTTGAATTAACAAATGTTTTTAATAATTTTACTTTTAGCTGATGATTACTCTAGTTAAGAGTGCAGCTTAATGCTCCTTTTTGTTATAAATTGTAATTTTTTTTCGGATCACATTGTATGAATTTGTATGGAGTTTGTACGAAATTTTAGCATTTTCTCATGAGATTGGATTGTTTTCACCCCATTTTGGTACATACTGCCCATTTTACATGACCCAGTAAGCTCCCGATGGACAAAAATAATAATAATAATAATAATAGTAACAGAACAAAAAAAAACAAACAAAAAAAACGAATCATGTTTTTCTCATGGAATATCCTTTTCACTTCAAAATGTCATGTTACGTCAGTAAAATGGGTTGCGGATGCCATTTCATGATGAATTTAAAGGCCTGGGGTGAGTGAGTGTATAAGTGGGTGGCAACGTGAAGGGATTCTGTCGTAATGCCAAGTGGAGCAGTGTGCCACTTCCACGGAGGGAAACTGCTCTGGAGTGGAGTGGAGAATGGCTTGGCTCATAAAAAGGGAACGCATAAGTGCTCGGCTAAGCAGTCTTCAAACGAGGGTCTCTTCTTTACTGTCAGGATATTCCAGTGCACTGTGCCCCCCGGGAGGAGCGGGTAGTTGATCCCTTTGAAGTGGCCGATGCTGGGCCGAGGTTAAAACTGCTAAGAGACACCCAGCAATTCAGGCTTTCCTTTATTATTCTATCAGGAACACTTATTTGTTTCGGACTCTTTCTTGTGGTGACTTACTTTAGGTACCCTGCTCAGTACATCTCACGCCCTCTCTCAGCTCTGGGTCTTCCTGCTATCTGTCTTCATGGCAGACAGTGACAGACTTCCCCTGGGCCCAGCATTTTACTTGATGTAGTCATACCTGCCCCCCCTCCCTCTCAGCAGCACCACCACTAACCATACGTCTAGAGAAGACAAATCTGGAGGAAGAGCCACAAGCTGTGTGTTCTAACCGCTGGGACGCACACACACCTGCCCTCTGCCCCGTGGGCTAGCAGTCGGAGTTGCTAACACAAATACACCCTATCCTTCCGTAGACCGCGTTCCTGAATGTTTGCGTCCCGAGAGCAGTTCTTCCTGATCAGGCAAATAAACATTAATGAATCTGCGTTTGCTTCAGAAACTGCTTATTTTTGTTCAGTCTTGAATTTAGATGTTTAACTGAAACATTCTTATTTTATGCAGTCAAGATGTAGCTTTTTCTTGTAAAAATATCCTTGTTCTTAAACCTAGTGAGCTACTTCGCTCCTTACTGTTACATAGGCAGCTGTGTAACTGCCTATGACTGATATGAAACTTGCTCCTCACAGGAATATCATTTCAGTTGAATTTTAGTAAAATTTGATGTTAGCTGTTTGCCAAACTAACAGTAAGATACTCTGATACTGTTAGATTAAAAATAGCTAGTACACACAAATATTTTAATTAATGAATTAACACTTCTTAGTATTGAATGAAAATTATTGTCAGTGGCATTTATAGACGTTTTTCACATCAGACGCTATTTTGTATTTTTGGCACTGAGCTTTACATTTATGCAACTTATATCACATTCAAGCTTTTTAAAATGTATTTTTTTTTAATTATTTTGTTTTGTTATACCTAAAAAAAATTCTGTACTCTGAGCTTTACTAAAGCGACTTGAAATTGTATTCAAGGTATTTTTTTATTTTATTTTATTTTATTTTATTTTATTTTATTTTATTTTATTTTATTTTATTTTATTTTATTTTATTTTATTTTATCTTGTAGCTAACAAATTTTCAATACATTTTGAGCTTTACTAAAGTATCTTCACATTGTTCATTATTTTATTTTTTTATTTTTTTTATTATTTTAATTTTATTTTATTATATTTTATTTAATTTATTTTATACCTAACACATTTTCTAAACAGTTTAAGCTTTACTAAAGCATCTTGACATTGTGTTCAAGTTATTATTTCATTTTATTTTATTGTTTTATATTTTATTTTTTGTTTTTATTTTATCATTATACCTAAAATGTTTTTAGACATTTTGAGCTTTACTAAACTGACTTGAAATTGTATTCAAGGTTTATTTTATTTATTTTATTTTATTTTATTTTTGTTATTATACCTAACACATTTTATATACATTTTGAGCATTACTAAAGCGATTTGACATTGCATTCATAGTGTTTTATATTGTTTTTTATTTTATTTTATTTTTTTTTTTTTTTGGTAATTATACTTAACAAATTTTCTAGACACGTTGAGCTTTACTAAAGCGAATTAACATTGTATTCACAGTATTTAGTTTAGTTTTGTTTTTCATGTATTCCCTGGAATTCAATCTTGGAGTTGGTATAAACTACAGTAGCATGTCGATATGCACAGCATAATTAAAAACAGCTCGCTGAGTTTTGAAACAGAGCAAGTATGTTACATGTGCTCAGGTGGACTTTATATTGCTCAGTCAGATTCAGTGACAAACAGGGGCGGTGCGTTCCTGACGAAGCGTTCGCTTCTCTGCGGAACTGTTGTTTCGGTAGCCTGAGGGAGAAGACGTGAGATGTGCTGGCACAACTGTGGCTGTCTCCACTAATCATGTTGGCTCCTTCTTTGTTTTATTAATAAGAGCATTCCTGCGAGCTGATGCAAGGCTCTAGAAACAGCTTTTGTGGGACTTATATAAATAGACCTGTATAAGGCTTAACATGATAAAGAGTTATTAATCTGGTAAGCTGCTGAAAAGAAAAAAAAATACTGAGAAGGATGTCTGTGTGTGCTAGCGTGTGCGTAACGCGCAGAAAGAGCTGTTCCACAGGTGCAAAGGAAGACAAAAAAAGCGAGCAGCAGCTCTGAAAAAATGTGAAACGGTTCCGCATATGCCTTGAAAAGTTCCTATATAAAGAAGAGGACAGGAAAGATGGAGTAAATGAATGAGTCAGTGATTTAAAAAAAAAAAAAAAAGTGGGAAAGGACTGGCAGAATAAAGCGGTATTCCATTTTTTATAAATATTGTCAAAGTTGTCATCTTGTATTACACCCGTTTTATTTTCTTTTTAGATCTGGGTAATGCTCTTTGTAGTTAAATGGAGCTCTGGTGTGTGCCGGAGAGCTGAAGCTGCAAATTTAAAACAGCCTATCGACTTTGCCAGCTGAGTTACAGCCTGAATCCTTGCATTATTTTAAACATTGCTCCTCGAAAAAAACTTTTTAATGTGAAGGGAATTCTCTAGTTGGTTTAATGTTTGCCATATTTTCTTTCACTGAGACCAAACAAGAGTGGAAAAAAGCAAAACATGTGTAAAATTAAATTTCAGGTATCACAGTCAATTATCCGTTATAGAGCTTTCAATCTTTTAGAGGCCAGCAATAAGCTTTTATGTGAAGGATTTGAAATACACTTATTTTCATCTGAAATAATAAAGACTGATTCTATTAGCTGGCGCTGTACGGACCATCTGAACGCAACGCTGGCTGTGTACCATCTTCGCTCTGGTGAAATGATCCGGGCTGGAAGTGCTGAATTCAGGGGGCATTAGTGGGGCTTGTGTTTTGGAGTCAGACCGGAACGATGAGTCCAGTCCACAGTCTGGGGTTGCAGATGTGCTGATCTGAGATCAGCCGGCTGGATCCGACAGCCTCAATCCTCTTCAAAGCTCTCGGCACGGCGTGCGGGCCGTGAAAGACTGTAAAAGCTGGTAGTCAGGTTCAGAGGTACATTCACTTCTACTTCGACGAATCTGTGCTTAAGCCACTGAGCTGGTTATCATTCAAACATTTACAGATTCACTCTTCTGCAGAAGTGTTTCACTTTTTGTTTTTTAGCTGGATTTTGCTTGAGTTAATTTATTTTTAAAAATATATAATTATAATCTATAAAAATACACAATGTTTTTCAGTGAATGTTTTTTTTGTTTGTTTGTTTTAATTCAGGGTGTAAAATGTCATGTGGTGTGACTCCCCAAAAATTTAATGATATTTCATGAATTGTTAATTTTTGAAGAATATCTATTTATTTATTTAAAGACTTTTTTGGAAATAATTATAAGGTATATCTACAAAAATACATTGAAATGTTATTCAATATACATGTTAATTTATAAATTCAAATTGATTTATTTTTTGATTGTTCATTTTAAATTATATTATATTATATTATATTATATTATATTATATTATATTATATTATATTATATTATATTATATTATATTATAAATTATATATTAAATTTTTATTTGGAAATAATTTACGCAGGTCTACAAAAAAACATTGAAATTTTATTCAACAATTTAGGTTTTTTGTTTGTTTGTTTTTTGTTAACATTGGTTGTTAAATGGGGGGTTGTTAAATAAGTTTGTATATTTAAGGAATTTCAAAATTATACTTGAAGACTATATAAAAATATATATTTAAAGACTTTTTGGAAGTAATTATGTATATCTACAAAAGACATTGAAATGTTATTTAAAATACATGTTATTTTTATTAATTAAAGTTAAAATTAGGTTTTGTTTTTTTAGCTTGGTTTGTTAAATGTTGCGTAATAAGAATAAGAATAAATGATAAAAAATCTAAATAAATTTTTCTTGATTTATAAATTAGCGTGTATGTACTTGTTCTTGCTACATTGTGGGGACCAAATGTAAAACCTGAAATTTTTGACATGGTAGGGACCGGCCTGCGGTCCCCACAATGTAAGAAAATGATTAAAAATAGTAAATGATGTTTATCTGAAAATGTAACAATGCAAACATGTTTTCTGTAAAGGGTAGGTTTAGGGTTAGGGTTGGGTTAGGGGATAGACAATATCGTTTGGTCAGTATAACTATAGAAGTCTATGGAAAGTCCCCACAATTCACAAAAACAAATGTGTGTGTGTGTGTAATTCAGAAATAGTTTTTGGGGGAGAGGGGGGAATTATAGTATAAAATTATAATTTATATAAATACTTATTGACATATTGTTACATTTTAACCTCATGGTTACATCACATGAGTCAATAAATCGAAATGAATACAAAGACTACATTTCTAAGAACTGTACTTATTTTGAACTAGATTTTTTTCCTTTATCATATGCCATTGATTCATCTGCTTTTGTTGTATGAAAAAGCCAAAATAGCCGTCAAGTTCATTTAGGCAGGAACACCTGATGCTTTGTCTACGCTTTACGGTGTTGACGTCTTGAGTAAATGGTGTTCCCTAAACAATAAAAAAGGGAGCTGGGAAAAGATCTACCTTTCACCTCTGACCCTATCGAAGTACTGGAAGCTTTTAGTCCCCACTGGGCTTGCTATTTTTTGAGAGGGTGTGAAGTGACGGCCCACCTGTATGAGATTTACCCAGGAGACCTCCGCCCTTTGGCCTACCTGGCTCAGACGGCGTCTTTTCAACCCTGCTCTCTCTGAATCCTCTGTTCCCGTGCCAGCCGCCGACTCCGACCCCGCGCGCAGGAACGGAGCTGCAGCTGCCTCGGGGATAGACGGAGAAAGAGAGAAAGCAGGGAAAGGAGAATCTTTACTTCAGGGAGGGTGGGATTTAGTCATGAATGAGATAAACTGTGGCTTGTTTCGCCATCTCTCCATTTCCTGACCTTGTTTGTTTTCATGTTACTTCCTTTTTAGTACGCGCTCAGACCTACAAAGCTTTCAGTTTTTAGTGCTAATATGCACTTCTGGAGCCGAATCAGAATTCAGAGACGTGTTTATCCCCCGTGTTGCTGTCTTACCTTAGCAACTCTCAGCATCAGCAATATAAACAGCTTTTAACAGGCAGTCACAGAAGTTCCCATGATCCCTTGTTGCAGCCTCAGTACTTGCAGAAACAGGATAGAGAATGAATCACCACCCCCTCCACCCTTTCTTGTAAGTGCCAAAGAAAATCTGCTGATATTAGAACATAAATGCATTGCGTTACCATGTTGCGAAGACGCTGGTCCTGGGATTTTTGTTTTATCTGTTGCAAGCTGATTTTTGTGTGTGTGTGTGTGTTTGTCCCTGAAGCGAAGGCAAGTTTGGTCCCATTTCTCTTCCGTCCCAAT
The DNA here is from genome assembly GCA_019740295.1 of Labeo calbasu. Taxonomy (NCBI): domain Eukaryota; kingdom Metazoa; phylum Chordata; class Actinopteri; order Cypriniformes; family Cyprinidae; genus Labeo; species Labeo calbasu. Next base: position 19,536 of record JAHKKF010518276.1, read on the forward strand.
TAAAAGGCAAACGTGTCTGTTTTTTTTCTGCCTTGCCCTCCCCCAAATGCACATTTTATCTCTTCGATCTGAAGAACGCCCACCCTTTCTGTATCCTTCTCTCCCCCTTAGAAGAAAAATGCATCTTCCTCTGTTCTCACAGGTCAAAGTTCAGCTAGAGGGGCTTTGGGGGCTAAACAAGATGCGGCAAGCCTCGACATTGGCGGCTTAGATGAGCTTGCCAAAAACAATTACAAGACGCTGCAAACTTCTGTCTCACAGCCGTAATCAAAGGTTCCCTGTGCAGATTTATTGGGCTGCTTTATTTACGACCTTCCATTATAGCGGCAATATACACCCATTACGGGATATGACAAGGCTTCATGCTTGCTTACACCCCAGGCTGGTTAATATGGCAGTGATGCACTCGCTCAACAGCTGCTCGTTCCTTCAAGCAGCTCCAACGGTGTAGGCAACAAGTGAAGGGTTTTGGGGGTTTTGGTATTGTCCTCTACATGTCACATCCGAGTGATATAGATGGTCTGGGTGGATGTAAATTAGCCACACATGGTTTAGAGCTCCTTGCGGGTCCACAGGCAATAAAACTACCCACATCTTTGGTTCGCGTCCCCCATGATACAAGACATGCCTGCATCCTCTTCAGTCATGCGAGTTTCGCGTGACTGCCTCAGTTGACAGCTTCAGATGAAGTATATAACTCCTCAACCAGGTGCATTTAAGTGATTCCTACTGTGAACTTATTGGACCCATAAAAGCACCCTTGAGCTTCCAAAACGTCCCCATGTAGAGAAGCAGGTAAAGGGTCTTCTCTATCTCTGTTTCAGCTGTTGTTGTGCCGAGCTTTACTGCACGGCAAGTACTACGCATGTAGATAATAGCGTTCCCACAATGCAATTGCAATGCTGTGCTCCATGTTGTTGATCTTTGTTTTTAAGCGAATATCTTATGGCTTTCATAGGCATAAGAGGGCAAGGTTAAGCAAAATGTAGTAAAAATCTAGTTTAAAACGCGCATACCAAGCTCTTAGAAATGCACTGTGTGCGTTCCTGTTGGTATTATATAGTTATGAAAAGCATTTATGCTATTTTCAACTAAGGTTTATGTTAAGTTAATTTAATGTGGTGCAACCAGAAAAATCATTTTAAATATGATTTCCAAGGTTAAACACAAAGACACTAAACATTTTATTTATTTATGTACACATCATTAATGTTTTTAAGGATTGTACTAGATGATATTATGCAGTCTAAACTAACCTTGCCAAACTATTTAATGTATCTCTGCTTAATTTTCTTTTTAAGAATCGTAATCTTTTATTGGCTTTTATTCTTTTTTATGAATACAAATATTAATGTATTAATTATTATATAAATTCAGACATACAAAAAGCATAGAAGAGGTGTATTCAAGTCATTTTATGTGTGAACTGCGTGCTTAATGTAGTTTTAAATAAAAATGACAACAAAATGGAGTACTCACTCTTTTTCTAATAATACTATACACGTCAATAAGTCATCGGTTCACTGAATCGTTCACTCATTTAAAACCTTATTTCTTTTTTCGTGGACTCTCGTCACCTCTTAAAGACATTAAATGCATTCCTGTTCTGTTGGAAGTTGCTTGTGTTTTTGTACTGCTGATAATAAGGTGCACGAGAGGTTGGTGTTTCTTTTCAGTGCAGGTTTTTCTAATTGAAAGGGCTTCTTTGTCACTCTGGTGGATGCATCAACACTTTCTGTCAAAGACAAATGTCCTTCGATCAGAGCTGATGCACTGTATTGTAACCTTTGGTAAAGGGAAAAGCACGCCGCTCTTTCACGGCACAATGCCATTTTGGAGTGACACAAGTATCTCTTCAGGCAGACCTTCGTTGCGCCTTCCTCCGCGTTGGTGTCCTTGGCTGTCATTGGGTGTTTGGAGGCTCAGGTGGTTCTTTAGGTATATCCAAATGGATGTATGGCGCACGGCTTGTTTACTATGCCCTTATCAAGGTTAGCAGCTGTGACACTGTATTTCTACTGCAGATAAACACTCTCCGATGTGTGTATGTTTGCTTTTGTGATTGTCTACATAGATTCTAACATTCTTCCTAGGAATTCTGACAATGCTTGATGGTCACTCAATATATTTTCCCCCCTTCTTTTTCAAGGTGCCACGTGATGATGGTAGAATCAGCAACTGAGACCATTCGAACAACACCCTCCAATCAAAATGGAGTCAGCAGCCTAAGCAGCCAATCAGACGGCGGAGGAAGAGAGGGCGGGTCCAATGGTGACACCAATGGGGAGATCAGTCCGGTGGATTTACTGCACCTTCAACAGCAGCAGGTGTGTGTGTGTGTGTGCAAGAGACCCTAAGTCCTCTACCCTGACTTTCAGGAAGTGTGTTTAGCTGTTAGTTGTTTCTTGTGCAATTCCTGTGTCTTGCGCAATTTATAAACAACCAACTATATGAAGCAAACTGCATTGCTTTGGTTACAACATCTCAGAGTTTATTTGTGTGGTATACAGTATTACAGCTTTCTCATTTTCCAGTCATTTAATGGGAACAATATAAAAAAAATGAAAGGGATACTTCACTCCAACATTGGAAATTTTGAAAATTACTCATTCGCATTATGTTGTTCCAAGCCTGTATGACTTTAGTTCTTCTGGGAACAATTTTTAAAAAAATTTAGTGAATTGTTTATTTTATTGCAAACATCATAAATTATTTTAACAATAATATTTTTAGAGGGTTTTACAATATGATATGTTTTTTTTTTTATTGTATTAATTTAGTGTTTTACAATTATATTAATTTAGACATGTGATTATACAGATTATACACTATATTATATTGTACACTGCCATTTAAACGTTTGGGATCAGTAAGATTTGTAATGTTTTTAAAGAAATCTTTTCTGGTAATCAAAGCTGTGTTTATTTGATTAAAAATACAGAAAAAACAATAATATTGTGTAATATTATTGCAATTTAAAGTAGTGTGTTGCTATTTTAAAAAACAGAATTTATTCCTATGATGCAAAGCTGAATTTTCAGCATGATTACTCCAGTCTTCAGTGTCAAATGATCCTTCAGAAATCATTCTAATATGCTGATTTAGTATCAGTGCTGGAAACAGTTGTGCTGCTTAATATTTCTTTGGAACTTGTGATACTTTTTTTAGGATTCTTCGATTAATAAAATGTTTTATTGTTTGAAAGGAATTAATATTTTTATTTAGCAAGGATGTGTTAAATTGATAAAAAGTGATAGTCAAGACTTATATTGTTAGAAAAGATTTCTGTTTGTAATAAGTGCTTTCCCATCAAAGGATTTTTTATCCATCCTATCCTAAAAAGTATCCACACAGCACAACATTGCACCATTGAAACAGTTTTTTTCTGTATTTCTGATCAAATAAAAGCAAAGTTCCTAAACAATCGAACAGCAGTGTATATAGGATTCCATACGTTGTACAGTAATGGATCTGGACAAAAATGCAGTTCACAGTTCAGTAGTTCAGTGCAACTCCATACAATTTATTTGGCCACACTGATGGCACCAATGTTTTTTGTGTCTTATTATGCTTGAAAGTTTTAGTCGTTGTGCATTGCCAGTGCATGCAAAAAAGCAACCAACATGTCTTTTAAAATTTCTTCTTTTGTATTCAACGGAAGAAAATAGGTTGTACAGGTTTGGAATAACATGAGAGTGAGTCAGTGATTTCATTTTTGGGTGAACTAATCTTTTAACCAAATCTAGTCCTCAGGCTTCAAATTTCCATGCAGTCTTCCAGAACTGCACTTGGCGATTTCCTTCGCTCCTGACTGTAGTTCCTGTAGATGATGCAGGCTTTGCTGAATTCCTCATGCTTTAGGTCCAGTCCTAGCAGCAGTCTCAGCCTAGCCTGAGTCACAATAATCCACTAAGCGACTGTTTTATGCAGTGACACGTCAGCGTGCAGAGTCTTGTGCTGTTTTTGCTCTTTGGCCTATGCGTCAGTGTCTTCCATATCCAGTTTGTCAGTTGGAATTTCCTCACTTCCCGGACTCTCTTGGCTGAAATTCTCTTTTTCTGTTCACACTCTTCCCTAAATGCATTACAGATGCAGAGGGTAACAGGACCCCTCAACCTTGTTATCAATGACAAAGGCTGCACTGCACTCCTGTTAACAGATACCAATATGTCTTAATGTAACATTGATGAACTATTACTAAAAGAAAGTGGGATGTGTTAAACCAAATTATGTGCCTCTCTCAGCTGATTTGGTGCGTAAATCGAAGGCCTCTGACACGGATGTTCTCTAATTTTTGTCCACTATAATGGAGAGATCTTTTAAATGCTATTGTTAACCATTCATGTGTGGTGTTACATCTAACAATGGGTTGGATGTTACAACATTACAACACATGGGTGACCACCTTTGACCCTTACCCATAATTCCATATAACTGTTCTCTTTATATAGTCATTGTGTTTTTTATGACAACATAAATTCAGCGAAAGTGAAGCACTAGGTACCGCTCGAATATTTACCAATGTCTTCTATTGCAAAAGGACAGTTTTTATAAAATGTTAAAATGTCTTTTATTCAATTATATTTACGTATTATTTTATAAAAATAAATAAATAATAATATGATATATAGTAAAATATACAGTAAGATATTATAAAATACAATATATTATATTTAGTTATATTTTATACAGTTATTAATTGAGGAATCGAAGGCTTAACTAACCCCACACACAACTTGTTTTCTATACACATTTTAAAATCTTCATTTTAAATGTTATGGATCTTAATTTAAAAAGATTAAGGCCTTGATTCAACAGTTTGACCATGAAAAAGTACAATTTTGTCTCTCAATACCTTAACCTTCAGTAATTTGTTGACAATATGGAATTATTTTTTGTGCCTCCTACAGTCTGAGATCTTGTGATTCCTGACGTTTCATAAGAATATAAAAATAGCCTCTTAGTCAGTAATCTGACTGCTGGAGTTGCTCACAAACGGCCACAAGTAACCAGTGGAGTGAGTCGTGAGCAGAACAGGAAGTGGGAAGGAAAGAACTTGTAAAATAACAGCTACTTTGCATAGTTTTTATCTGTCACTTGAAATAAGGGCTTGAAATTGTAGTGAAGGTAATGAATGTGAATGTTTGCACTCCTTGGCTGCATCCTCTGTGAGTGTGTGTGTGTGTGCGGAGACTCCCGCTGAGCGAGCATGGCCTCACCACACACAAGGAGGCCTTTCTTCCCGGCCCTGCCGTCTGGTGTTGGTGCACCTGTACACGGTCATGTGAGCCAAAGCCTTTAATTAGAGATAGAAATTGCCAGTTCCTTCTGCTCTAAACCATTTCCAATGTCAAACATACGGCCGCTGTGGCCTCAATGCCACACTCTGTCTCTCTCCTTCCTTTCCTTCCTCTCTGTCCCTCTTTATTTTCCTTTTCCACTTGCGTGCCCATGCTTTTGGTCTTTGGTAGCAGCAGTAGCTCTTTGTAAAAGCAATGTCCAAAACATTTTACATCACGGTTTTCATAATTCATCTGTCTACAAGAAGCTGACAGCTTAACTGTAACTCTGTATGATAATTATGCCATAGTTTGCTGGCTTTTCTTTGAGGTCAGAAAAAAAAAATCTTTTGTTTAGTTGTAAACTGCAATTTAGCTGTATTTGTTTGAGCGGCTCTTATAGTCATAGTGACTTCTTTCATAATTGCAACTTTATTTCTTGTAAGTTGCAACTGTATATCTTCTTTTTGAGTAAATATGACATGGAAAAAAAATATCAGTTGCTATTTTATGTCTCACAATTATGACTTCAAAGTCACATTTATGAGAAATTAAGTTAGGTATTATTTAAAAATTAGATGTCAAAACAGCAGCATGTGTTTTACCATTGTCATACAGTCTGACTAGAGCAGTTTTGAAGTTTCACTTGTTGTACAGATGCAAAATAGGCTACACAGAGACCTTCAGTGGCCACTTTCTTTAAGGACATTGTATGTGGTTACTTGCCTATAAATGTATGTGTACATGTCCGTGCCAGCGTTTATGTGTAGGTGTATTTTATTTCTCTATGGCCTTGAGCCTTATGGAGTGAGGCTCCACACACCTGCTCATCTTCCAGTAGCCGTTTTCTATACATTTACTTCGCCGTTATTTGAGTCGTTCTACAGACAAATCTGAGAATGTCCCCAGGCCATCTGTTTGATCTTCTGTCACTATTTATTTAATATGGCAAATTTACTGTTTTATGCACTTTTCAGCCTCTATAGTCACTTTATTCAAAATCAGCATCCAATGAATGGACTTGCTGTTTCGCAACATTTGGTTTTTAGATTGAATGAAAATCACGACATTCAGTGAACGACATTCCCTCCATGTCCTAACCCCTTTGTCCACAGAGATATCCCAAATGTTCTTCTCATTTCTTCACTCCTCCTCTTTTTCAAACGAGATGTAAGTTTTGTGCCAGCAAGCGATGCAATGCGCCCTTTGATTTGGGTGGCAATGCCATAGAAATCTGCCTCCTTTATTCCATCTCAGATGGCCATTGTTCATAAGAATCTGATGAATGAATTAGTTCATCATCAAGTTCCCTCATTTGATTATAAATGAATGGAGAGTTTGGCCTTGAAGCCAAATGACTTTAATGAGGAAGGCTCTGAAAATGGCAAAGCAAGCAGTAAAGTGTTATCATGGCAGAGCCTCCTAAAAAGTCATTTATCAAGTTTTAATGTCTTGCTCCGCTATCCTCATCTCATACAGCTTTTTTTTATGGAGCGGGTCACTATGAACGCCCTGCAGAGATGGAGGAAAGGATTGAAAGAGATTATGGGTTGTTTCAGCAAGCCTTTAGAAACTCCTTTCATGGAAATGTTGAGTAGATTCTTCGACATATTGATAGATGTCAAGCTTTAAGTGAAGCCATGCTCTTTATTGTCATTATACAGGTACCATGATGTACTTCACGGGATTGCTGCATTAATTTTAACATATTAAATTAAATGTATAGTAAAAGAGAAGCAAGCAGAAGTGTAAAATTAAAGTTGTATATTTATTTTGTAATATTAAAGGCGTCGTGACATGAGAAATCAAATTTGCCTTGATCTTTTGACAATTCATGGCTTAAAAAGCACTCCTAATTATGAACAAAACATGCATTTCTGAACAAGTAACTGCATTTCTGTTTCGCTCTTGATTCTGTTCATTGTCTAGTCTAGTGTAGTCTCTTCCTCCAAGCCCAAATCATTCACCTGGAAGCAGCGCAGTGCAGCGATACTGGTTAAACACCCTGCCAAGAAGCGTTGGAGCAGAAAAACAGTCCCAGCTCCCTCTTTGCAGGCCCACGTTGTCAGAGCACAAAGCACTCTCTCCCTGGGCCCCTCGGGAGCCTGGGAGAAATCACAGGCATCTACAGACGTCAAAGACTCAACAGTCTTTACCAAACAAACAGAAGCCCAGCAGAGTGATGGAGAATGCAAGCAGAGGGAGGGTGAGATGGCGAAGGGGCGAAAGAGAGTGCCGGGATGGGTTTGAGTTAGAGGAACGGAGGCAGGCATCTCAGGAGAGGAGGGGATGGTGGGTACGGACAGATACGAGGTAGCCGAGTCAGAGAGGGTAAGAGAAAAGAGTGGAGAGCGATGGGGGAAAGTGGGGCTGAAGTGGGTGGGAGGGGGGGAAAGAAAGTGCAATGCTGAGATGTGTCAAGAAAGGGCGCCTGGGCCCCCCTGAGGAATGTTCCTTGTCTGCTTCACAACCCCAAGACCAGCAAAACCCTTTGCTTTGTAGAAAAAAAAGGAAGACAGGAGAGGTAGAGGAGGAAAAAAAAAAAAAACAAGAGTGCACACTAGTGGAGTCCTTATAGAATTTCATCCTCTTGTTGCACAAAGCCAGGAATCCAACCAAGGGTTTTCTGTTTTTCAATCCCTCGAGTGTTCTTCACTTCAAATGGTCCCGCTCCGCAGTCCGTCTACAGCTACTGCAGCCTGGGCAGGGGGAAATGGCCCTGACAGACCCCTCTGCTGCTCCTCGCTTTCTTTAATAGGGAGGTCTTATCTCTCTTTCGCTCTCTTTAGGGATACTGTAGACCTGTGGTTTCGCTTCAAAGCGACCGTTTAGATAGGATGTGCCCCAAATGGTGCGTAGCAGGTTACAAACATTGTTGGGTCCAGACCAACTCTCTTGAAGCACTGTCACCCATCCTTTTGCTACTAATGTGCTGTTTAGTATCAAGAGAACCAATTTCCCTTTAAGTTTTCCACCAAGTTCTTTGGTGTATAACTCGTCATGCTATATGAGTGATGACATTGATGTAAGCAATTGGATATATGGTTTTTTACCTGGTGGATGGGGTAAAAAGTGTCAAAGCATTAATAAATGAGTATGAATTTCGAAAGACCATGGGCCTCATTTATAAAACATTTCATATGTATATGAGCAGGGGTGCACATACGGTTTTTTTTTAGCCTGGTTCTCTTAAGAGTTTGGTCCTCACAATGCACATAGTGTGACCCATTAAATATAACTCTTAAAAAAATAAATGAATAATAGTGGTGATAATAATAGCACAAATAGCACGGCTACAAGTGTGATATTGCATTTATAAAACAGTTCGATGGCAGGAGTTGGTAAATAAATAAGAAACAACAATGGAGTGTCTTCAAACACCTTTTGTGCAAACTATTTCCTTCCGCCACAAATTCAAATCTCAGTTTGACAGTTTAACAGCTGAGCCCTAGCCTCCTTTACCATTTCGAAAATGTCACTTTAGAACTAGTAATGAAGGAACGCTGAGTTGCTTTATTAAAACCATATTGTATTACTGTATTATAAGCTCACTGTGTTATGTAGAGTACACCCTGGAGCTAATATCTTGAAAATATCAAAGCAAATTTTCAAATAGATTTTATCTTTATTAACAAACCGCATATTTGTAGTCTAAACAAGTACATTCTCACCTAAAAACTTCTAAAAACTTCACCTAGAAATTGCAGTTTTTTATTGTTAAAGGAAACCTTTAT
>JAHKKF010518276.1:28598-39942 GCA_019740295.1 Labeo calbasu
CCACTTCTGAGTTTTTGGGTTAAACTCTCGGGAGGAGTGAGAAGATGAGTGCTTCCCTAATTAGTGGAGAGTTGAGAAAGAGTAGTGCAGAATGGAGATGTGAAACACACCAGAGAGAGAGAGAAACAGACAGCCAGACTCCTCCTTTAGGCCCAGACAAACACTGACAGCTTAACATTGGTTATGGTTTGGAGCTGATGCATATGGAGACCACATCGTTGTAAAGCTCAGGCTCTTTTGATCAGATAGTCTACAGACAGGAGATAGCAGATGATTTCACTGTCTCTCGCACTTCCTGTTCTCTTTCTCCACTCACTTTACATTTTACTCTTTTTGGGGAAAAGGATTTGTGTTGACGAGGAATGGGTCACAGTGGTCAACTGTCAGTTAGTTATTATATTTATGTATATTTAGTTAATTTAAATAGAATTTATTTTATTTTTGTCATTTTACACTTTTTGTTGACTGGCGTAACATTAATCATAAATGGTCCTATTTCTGTGTTTTCTAATGTCCTTGGTCTATTGTTAGAAACACTTGATGTTTTTTCTTCCTGTGGTCATTGTATCATAACCAACCCCCACTTTTTATGTTATTACAACTCAGAATTACTCATCTCCGTGTGCGTGTGACGTTTACTTTACTCCTTGTTTTCTCTGGCACTGTCCGACATTAAGAGGCCATAATGGACTCTGCAAATTGGTCGTAATGGTAGCTTTAATTAAACTGTCCACAGCGCAGATGGAAAGAGTGGATAAAGGCATATAGATCTCAGATGTCTGGACAGATAGGCCATATTGAGTTGGCTGTCCTGATGGCAGATCATAGGTACCTGTAAGGCAGTCTAGACGCTCTAATTGGGTTTCTGCGTGTGAAATGCTAAGCACGGCAAGATAGGAAGTTTGGGCGATTTGACAGTCAGGGTGTTTGGCCTCTCTCCCGTCTCATTACCGTCAGGAACGGCCTTCTGTTCGGCACTCGGCGGACAGTAATGGCCGTATCACGTCCTCTGTGTGAAATGAAGCTCATTTGACCAGTTGCAGCCCATCGTGTCAGCAGTCTCAAGGCCTCGGGCCCGCTAGCACGAACAGAGCCGCTCTTTCTCATCTTTCCTTCAAGCGGCTTAAGTCTAACGAACAAAAAAACGGAGGGAAAGGGGAGGGAGAGACTTAAATACAGGGATCATATCCCTTTTAGACAAGGATGCTAGGTGATGGGGGCCAGGCCAGAAGCCAGCTTAATAACATCCAGTAAATCGAACATTGTCAGCCCATTGAAAGGTGTCATCGCTTAAAAGCATTCCGCACTTTTAATTGTGGCCTGTCTCATTGTACGGAGGTCACTGAAGAAGAAAGGTCAAGCTGGGTCACGAAACGCTGGTGGTGACCGAGGTGCAAGGGCGAGGGGAGTGTTAAGGGAGGGTAGTTGCCTAGCATCTGGGGACAAGCTCAATAGATGCCGCAGCAATACAAAAAAAGACCTCCGGCGTGCCGGTTTCCTGTAGTACTATTGAAAAGCTAGCCTGGCTTTGAGCTTCTTACACAGTTAAGAAAGTATTTGAGAGGACATTTCTTTACTTGTTTTGTTGTGTTCCCTCAAAGCTCTTGGAATGAAGAATATTCGCACTTGGAAAAGTCGAGTTAGCTGGATAACGTCTGTCTAGCATGGGTCACACGTGCACATTTCTATAAGTAAAGGTTTATACGAAGCGTAATGTATTTCACATGTGCGCAGAGATATTTCATATTCTTCATCTAATGATTTTTTCACACGTTGAGTCCTAATTCAGGAATGTGGGAATGTCATATTTATGGGAGGATAATAAAACTAATTTATGGCTTTTCCAGGGAAACCTTTGAGAAGGCTAAAGAGGGCCGCCGTTAGTGCGCATTTACATACGTGTGTGTGCTGGTATGCTTCTCTTTCTGTGTGTGGAATCATTTTAGCCAGCTGAAGTTACATTAGGAGCAGTTGTGGCAACGCACAGTCGCCTCTTCCTGCGTCTATCCAGTGCGTCTGTCTATCCAGAGCATCTCAGAAGGACTGCCAGCACAGCTGGGCTCAGATCAGTTCCAAACACACAGCCAGACCACAGTAGCACTGTCACCCAACACAGATCACAGTTACAATAATGACTCACAAACTCATATGGGAATAATTGCGACAACAACAAGACAGGAAATGTGATTCCTGGTAATGTGTTGGTTAAAAAATCAGAGCAAATCATATTTATTTATTAATTAATTATCCTTTTAATTTTTTTTTTTTTTTTTTTATTAATCTATTAATCTATTAATCATTTTTTTTGTACATTTATTTTTAATTTATTAATTTATTTGAATTAAAATAAGTATTAATTTTAGTATTTGTTTTTTTTTTCCAAAGCAAAAATAAGCATTATAAGGACAGTCTACAAAGTCTACTTGAAAGTCTAAAAGCTAAATTTTCTCTATTTTAAAAGATTTGATGGTTACAAATGCAGATATACTGTAAATATTATTATTTTTTATTAATGTTGTTATATATTTGTACAGGGCAAGTGAATTAGGCTCCTAATTCACCGTCACACTCTGACGTTTTATTTATATATTTTTTTTCTGTTGTATTTTCGCCCTCTGACTCCAAAAGCCATTTAGCCTTTTGTTTTTGGCAAACATGCTCAAACATAATAGATTTGCACCAACAAACACTCACTTCCCACTGTCTAAAGTGGTGCCACAAAGCCACCTTTTATGCCGTGCCTGTAATTTCCACGGCCTGGGCAGTTCATAGGCAATGCTTGAAGCACATCAAGCATTGACCTTCTTCTAGTCACCATGGCGATTATGAAAGATTCTCAGCTGGATACTAATGTGTGGGCATTTGGAGGTATAACTCCCTCAGAGCTGATTGACAAACCACTGGGGAGAAAGGGAGGACAGGAGAGAAAGGAAGGAAAAGGAAGGGGACAGGAAAAAAGAAGGCGGGAGAATGGATTTAGTGATTCGGAGAGAGCCGTGAGGAGTGGGAGGGGGAGATTTAGGTAATAGTTGAAGTGGAGAGGAATTGAGGAAGGATGGAGAGAATGAGGGGCAGAAGGAGGAGGGTGGTGGCAAGGGAGGGAGTTTCAGTTGACGCAAAGGGAGGGCTTCTTTTACCCTGAGTACACTTCCTACTGGACTCCACGTCAGGAAACAGCAGCCATAATTGACACTAATTGGCATGTGTTTTTGCTGTCTTAGCTTTAATCAACAGATGAGGTGGAAAGAGAGTAAATTGTCAAGGACTGGTTCCACGTTTAACTTCTTAAAGGGAAAGTGAAGTCTCTAAAAGTGAAAATTCTACCACATTACTCCAAACCCCTATAACTTTTACTTCATAAAATACAAAATCAGATATTTTGAATTAGGGATGTGCTTGAATAGTGAATGCGTTTTCGGAAAGGTGTGGAAAACAAATAACGTATTTTACGGAGCCACTGAAGAGACATAATTTGCTGCTTGCTAGCAGTAGCCTGTTACATTACAGTATGTAAAATTTCATTTACTACATAAACGGAGTAAGAAGAGATGACTGATGGGACGATGGTGAATGGTTTGCAAGTCCTGAGCACCCTTGACAAACATCTAATCTTGTAAAATGTGTGGTAAGTACTGCTGCTCCGTAGTAAACACAGAGTATGTGTGATCATGAATCTTGAAAGTGAAGGTATAATGTGAGCACGCATTTAAACGCAATTTTTTAATTCCCTGCATTTTAATAGCGGCTTCCTGATTTTTGCAATTTATATACAGTATCATTACCCGATGATACTATTGCGAGAGAAACCATTGAAAGATATTTTTCCTCCCATTATGTATTTATTCCCTTTAGGGTTTTCGCAGTACATGCCATTACGTTTCCGAACACGGTATTTGGATTCGGGCACATCGCTATGTTGAATATTCTTCAAGTTGCTTTTGTCACACAGCAAGAACATATTGTGGCCAGAAGTTGTCAAACTCTTTAAAAAAAAAAAGAAGATTAGTCAAGCGTTTGGGGTCAGTAGTTTTTATTTAAACATTAATGAAGTGAATTAAATTACAGGATTTGATTAGTATGATTAAATGTCAGTAAAGACTGTTACAGAAAATTTCTAATGTAAATAAATGTTCTTTTAAATTTTCTGTTAGTCTAAAAATCCTTCACACACTCTTTCCACAAAAATGTTAAGTTTTTTCAGCACTAAAAATATGAGGAAATATTAAGTCAGCATTTTAGAAAGATTTCTGAAGATTCATTTGGCACTGAAGACTGGAATAATGGTGCTGAAAACATCTTTCCGCTTTGACATCACAGAAATAAATTACATTTAAAAAAATGTTTAAATAGAAAATAATTATATTTAATTGTAATACTATATATTACCATTTTTACTGCATGAAATAGATCAACCTAAGCAATTATCTATATAATATGTGTACGCTAAGCCTGAAATTGAAGTATTATTGACTGAAATCTTGCACATTTTCAAACCAAATGTGACATGAGAAATTTAAGTATGCACGTGTCAAGAAAAAGGCAGCTTGGATGTTCTTCAAAATATCTTACTTTTTTTGTTCTACAGAAAGAGAAAGTTGTACGTTTGTGTACGTGTGTTGTTTTGATACAGGTGAACTATTACTTTAACCACTGTGAATTCACACACACACACGCGCACACACACACACTTATGTACTTACTAAGCCCAATTTCCTTGCCTTCAATGCCCACTTAGAACTCAGTATTGTGCTGTGTAATGCAGAGGCCTAACCTTACGCCATCCCAGAAGCCCCCGCTCTGCGCTCAGCTTAAGAGACCCCTCCGCTCTCCATCTCTGTCCTCCCAACGGCCCTCTCCAGGCTCCAAAAAATGGAGAACCCCCAGGGGAAACAAAAAGAAGACGAAGAAAAAAAGCAAAAGAAATATGCACAGCGCCACTCTCAAAGTTGTTGCCCTGGTAACTGGTGAGGGCGAGGGACTGCAAACAATGAAGCCAGATCCCTTTTTAAGTGTTGCTAATTAGCTTGCCTCCGCTTGCTCTTTGTGTTTGCCATCTTAAAAAGAGACTAAAGTCAACAGGGAGAGGCGTCGGGGAAGAGAAGAGAGAGAATGTTGGTTTCTATTTTTCTTCTCCTTAATAGCCAAGGGTGGAGATAGAAGCGAGATGAAGGCCGCTTTGTGCCGAACGACGCGGATTGATGATATAGATTGATGCTACTGATGTAATTGAATATTGATGAAGAACATGTGAAACCTGCAGCTGGTTCGGTTTTGTTGAAGGTCTGCTGAAAGAAAGCGTGTTTGCTTTGTCATATTCACATGGTACATTGCAATAAGAGATTGAGTATTGGTAGAGGACGCTACAGTAGTACTTTTCTGTGCCCCTCAGTATTTGTGCTTGAAGACATGAGATGTGAGCACTCTTGGTACGATTTATTCCCTCCTAACTCATCTTCAAACCTGTTTGTTCTTTTTTGTTATTTTCTGAAGATCTGTATCGCATTAGCCACTACCTGGTGTAAAATCAAAATCAAACTAAAAATATGAACTTTATATTTTTAAGTTCTTCCCCAAGCTAGCGGTTTCGAGAGTTCCTCAGTTTAAACAATACACCGCATGTGTCTTTTTTTTTTTTCTAGCTAGCTTGCTTTTGGCAACGTCCCGAGTGCGCATTATTAATTTTTTCTTTATTAATAATAACAAAGAAATGCGTTCCATATGTCTGGTTTGGACGGGAAGCCCTGCTGCCAGTTAGCACTATCCTCATCACAGAGACCAGGTCAGTCTGTTTAGCATGTGTTTGTAGGAGGACGGTTTTGGACAGTGTCCCATTCGGCAAAGTCAGTCAAGCCGTGACTCACATCGCACCCCAACACCTTCGTATTGCCCCGAATCGTCCCAGCAGACTCACTCCAAGATCTTGAAAAGCTCTCAAATACGACAAGACCTTGAAAGTCCATTTTTGCTTATTAGTTTTTGCAGTCCGCACAGCAGAGAGAGGTTGAAACCCTATCAAGTAGAACTTTGTTTGGCTGCCAGAAGGGCGGTGTTAAGAAAACCACAGCAAAACTGCCGTGCAATTGCCATCAATTAGCCGGCTGTGCGGCTGCCGAGGCTGGAGGATTTCGAGACGACCCGTATCCTGAACTCTCCGAGCTCTCTCTCTCTATTTCTCTCTGCGAGCTGTCTGGATGTTGAACTCTCGCTAATGCTGTGGTCCTCAGCACTACAAAGTGAGCTCACGGTGCCAACAACGAGGTAATGATGCCCAGAGAGCCCAGCCATAGTGGATTACACTTCCTCTTTTGCTCTTTCAGTATGGGACATGGGGATAAGTTACTGCCGAGAGAGACACCAGGTACATATGAGCTCATTTGAGCCTCTTTCACTGTTCGCCTTCCCCTAATGAGTTCAACAGCCATGCAATCTTCGCAATCTTTTTCACAGTTTTCAAAAACAAAATCTCTGACATCCGAAACGCCGCCGCTGCTGCTGATATCGTGTTGCAGCTCGTATTTACTTTTTTTTCCAGCAGCCTTTTTGTTTTAACATTTTTGGGGACTTAGAGGTGAGCAACGCACATCTGGAAAGCAGCAGAGGCAGCAAGTTTCAAACAGGTCCCCTTTGTGAAAAATAGGATGTGAAAAAAAACCAAAGCGGTCAGGGTTTTCAAACATTACAGCATATTTTGAAGTTTTTTCCTCCCTTAGTTTTATTTTTTTATTGCCTTGGCTCCAATTCACCCTTTCCTCATTTTAATGGCCGATGGGAGTCTGCTGTAGCCGTTTAAATTTTAAGGTTTCGCCGTAGCCTTTATATTGCGGAAACATTACATTAAATGGCAAAAAAAGGGACAGCGGCGGGTGTTTTTAGATGATTTCGCCATTGAATAATTCACTCGATTTTGCCATTTTCAGATGCGTGTTCTAATGGATCCGAACAAAAACAAATGTGACGAGTGACTGCGAACCGCACGATGGAACAGGAAATGGCAAATTAAATCCAGCTTGGGCCAAAAAGGAGCGAGGGGGGGGGGGGAAAGGAGAGAAATATGGTCAGAAGTGCAGTTTATTTGTAACCCACCGTGAAATTGGACAGCTCTGCAGGCTACGACTGTAATGAGTCATGGGGACCAAGTTAAGATCTACGAAACCTTGGCCCGGGCCTGTAAACCCGATCCCGTCGAACAACCCACACCTCGTCCCGTAGCCTGGGGTGGACAGCTGCTAACAGGCCCAGTATGTCTGCCTGAAGCCGTTGTAGACGAAGCTCATTTGGTCACCAGCTGTGCCGGAGCGTTCCAGCATTAAAATAGAGCAAGTCTGGTTCTCCGGCAAACAATAATTCATCCTTTGGTGATTATCGGTGCAGATAGTCTCTCTGGAAAGTGAAGTTCATACTGGCCAGGCCAGCGCTCCATAAGCGATGGTGCGTATCGCTTTTGATTGTGTGGACAAACACATCTGTGGTGGCAGATTCCTCTGGCAGCTGACAGTGATGCATTTGATACATTACAAGCAACCGCTACTGAAAGCCACGCTTCACGTAAATATGCCATTCAGATACAAAGCAATCCCGCAAGTTGTCACACTCGTGAGTAATAAAGCGGCTGCTGTCAGGAGTGGCGAAAGGAAAGAAGCGGGCGCATTGTGTGCCTGTAGTTACTCAGGGTTTGAAGAGGTTGTACAAGCAGGTATGATTATTTTTGCCAAATCCCTCACATGAGTGACGTTTTGGATGCCGGCATGTATTACATCTGTGAAAGTTTTCTTTCATCTCGCCCCCCCCTCTACTTCTTCTGTTTCTCTTATCCAGCGCAAGCAAACAGAAACAGCTCAAGACTTCATTTTTAGACACATTACAAGGCGAAAGCTGAACTTCCTAATTCCACAAGGATCAAGCCCGAACCTCAAAAGAAGCAGCTTTTGGAATAGCTTTACTTTTCCTTTAAGGTTGAATGGCACCGGTTGGGGAAAAAAGGGCGCCTTTGTCTTCCTCTCTCCGCTTCTGATTCGGAGGTGGCTATCATGCAGGGTGCATGCTGAACAAAAGCACCCGAGTGTAACAAGTCCTCCCAGTTTGTACCGCTGAAAGAAGGTTAAGTTCGGTTCTTTTTTCCCCTTGGTGCGACGCAGGATGTTTTTTTTTTTTTTTTTTCTCAAAACGTTCACATTCCAGTCCTGCCTTAAACACCGTTGATGTTGAGTGGGGGGAAAATAAGCTTTGGCTAGTTATTTATGAACTGCCGTTCTGTAAATTGGAAATGTATTCTGTTTTCACACCCTTAAAATAGACTTTTTGTGGCATGTTTGGGTTTGTTTGTAGAGCGTCTGACCACATCTGTCTGTGCGTGTGGTTGTAGCATGAGGTAGGTAACATTACTCACATGAAGAGCACACCCTGTTGCTTTCCTAAACAGTGTGAACAAATTACAGAGTACATTTGAAACGTGTTTTTTCTTCTTCTTCTTTTTTTTTTTTTTTTTCAAAAGAAAACTGACCTCACCTATTTGTGTTTAGTCTAAAATTTCACCACAAGGCCCTGAGACACTAAAATTTGTTTGTGGTATCTGTGATTTTTCTATATTAAAATTTATCAGATTTATTTTTATTTATTTATTTATTTACACATCAAGAATAATATAAATTCATCTAATTTATCCTTAGGATTTTAGTAGAAACATCTGAGGCAATGTTTCTGAAGTTTGATGTTTGAATGAAAGTTTCAATTCAAAGTTTCAGTGAAAGACAACTTCATTAAGTCTCCTGAGCTTTGTAACACATGTATTTGTGAAGTTAGGACAAAAACATTGTTGTGTCAAGTCACATTGTGTGACATAATACCTCAAAGCAGCCTTGAGTGCGGGTAAATATGCCATTTGGCAGTAGAAGCCAGAGTGTAAGTGGAGCATGCTGACAGGGGTTTATTTAAGAATGAATTAAAAACGCAGCGCTGCGGCCCTGAGGGAGGCCACCACTGTTACTTCGTTGACCTCTAAAAAAGGGTCCTCACTAGCCAACTATAAATAACTGCACATCATATCTAACTCTGATTGGAGGTGAGCACAGAGGTGGGGGTTTGATTGGTCAAATGTGTGGCCAGCAGCAAGATCTGATTCATAAGGTTGATGTAGACAGGCCAGTTGGAAAGACAAACTACATTTATTTAAGATCTCAAATGAATGCAGTGAGATAGCCTAGAATGCAATGAGGTTAAACAGACAACAAATGAAACTTTTTCTCAGAAAAAGACTTAAGTTAAAGTCTTAGTAATCTCATGTGTCTCATCTAAAGTTTTAGAAAAGAACAATGGCTTAGACTGTGTTCTGATTTCGGTAAGATCTGTTTAATGTCTCATTTGTTTCTCCTAGGCAGCAGTAAGATTAAATGGAAAACTTTTTTTATTATTATTTATATACATTTTGTGTAGTTTTATATTATTTTGTATATATTTATAGTATATATAAATATATATTTATAGCTTTATATATTTATATTTATATTTATTTTCTAAAAAAATAACCTAATAATCATTCATGAGATTTCTTTCTTTCTTTTCTTTATATTTTTGATTTCTTGTTTAATTATATTTTTGAATCTTTTAAATCTCTTTTTATATAATACTTAGATATTTATTTATTTTTATAAATATGTCTTTTATGAAAAATACCCAAAAATCTTGAAAGAGAAGACATTTTTTACACTGTGCTCTGACTGATCAATTTTTTTTTTCATCAACTTCCTCATGAACTTAATTGTTTTAATGGAATAGTTCACCCAAAAATGAAAATTTTGTCATCATTTACCCTCATATCGTTCCAAACCTGTATGAGTTTCTTTCTTATGTTGAACATAAAAGAAGACATTTTGAAGAAATCTGGTAATCAAATAGTTGATGGTCCCCATTGACTTCCACAGTGTTTCCTTTCCTGCTATGGAAGTCAATTTGGACCAAAAACTGTTTGGTTCTTCAAAATATCTTGTTTCTTTCTTACACTCTCAGAAAAAAATGTACAAAAGCTGTCACTGGCGTAGAACCTTTTCAAAAGGTACACTTTTGTACCTTTTAAGAACTAAAATGTACACCTTAGGTGCTAATATGTACCTTTAAGGTAACAATGTGGACCCTTTTGGTGTATCTTTTGAAAAGGTACTTCCCCAGTGACAGCTTTTGTATCTTTTTTCTGAGAGTGTAAGAAAGAAACATACAAGTTTGGAACGACATGAGGGTGAGTAAATGATGACAAAATGTTCATTTTTTTATTCTGTTAACTATTCTTTTCACATTCATTTTGTTCATTTTATACATCTATACACTCTTACTTTGACAAAATTAGTTTTTGTATTTTTATTTCTCTTCTCTTTTTTCCCCCCTTACTTTTTTTGCCCGTATGTTTGTCTTCTAAGGACTACACTTTGTTTCTTTCTTCCCGCCTCTTTCTACCCTCATCTCCATCATATCTCCTGAGCTTCTCCCGGCATACAGTGGCAGTCTCAGTCTGTCTTCAGCTCTGGATCCGCCAAGTCTGGTAACATGATTCCCTCTGACCCTTCGTGCCACCCTGGCCCCCCTACCACTCCGCCGCCATCCACCCACCCACACCCATGGACGGCCCACCGTGGGCTCTGTTTTTCTACGGGGGTGGTTGCGGGGGGACGTTGCAGGCGTCAACAATGGTTCTCTGTCAGCGATGATGGATCATTCCAGCATATGGTGCCCACCTGTCCGCGGAGGAGCCGACTTCACTGTTTAGATTTACAGGAGAGAGAGAAAAAGCGAGCGAGCGCCCTGCGTTCTGCCCTCTCCCTCATTCTCACTCCCACAAACACAGGCGGATTAGGGCTCCGATTCATCACCTCCCAGTTGTGTTTACTTAAGCAACCTGAGCGTAATGAATAGAAGCTGGGACATCCAGGAAAGAGGCGCGCAATCACCCCTGTTTGTGTGTTTTACCGCGTTGTTTTGGAACGTCCGTCCTGGAGCGGCTCGAAAATTTCATCGGCCGTATTATTATTGGACACGGGCGCGTCGGCGCGCGCGGACGCGTCTGTCACAACTTTGCAAGAACGAGAGCGAGTCGTACTACGTGCGTATGCCAAAGCGAATTCTTCCCTGTTATTTTCCCATAATGGACCCTCACCCGAGGGCCCCCCTCCTTCCCTCTCTCTTGCAAAAAGAAAAGAAACCCAGTTGTCAGCCATTTTTTCTGAAGCCCGTTAAAGAGGGGAGGGCGAGAGCCACGAGAAAAAAGGAAAAGAAAGAGGGGGAAAAGAGGGAAGAAGAGGGAGCCCCCCTCCTAAATCTCCCTACACCCACCCCTCCGACCACCCTACACCCTCCGGCC
>JAHKKF010518277.1:0-15945 GCA_019740295.1 Labeo calbasu
GAGGAACGGACCCAAACACAAGCCTTTATCTGGCGACCTTCATCTCCATCCCCAGCAGCGAGTCCAGCAGCAACAACAATAAACCTGCGCATTTTACAAATTCAAATAGTGCGGCATCAAGAAACTACAGGTTTTACGGCAGGAAACTCGAACGTTCATTGGCTCCCGCCTGCATTCGTCACAGATTACGACCTGCCGTTCTGGTGAGGTGTCATTTTGAACGACGAAAATAATATGGATAATATTTTCAGCGATTAACACCTCAAATTCTGCTCTGCACCTTACACAAACCTTCCGTATTCTGCCAGAGAGGACTGCGGCTGCAACGCATCGTCATCTGCTTTTTAGTACTGAGTTTGACATTTTTGCAATACATAAATGATTGCGATTGCACTTATTTGTCTGTCAAGTGTTTCTTTATTGCTGTACAGAGAGAGTTATGGTTAGGTTTAGAGGTAGGAGTGGGATTAGCGACTACAAAAAATATTTTTATTCTATATTGCTACTAAAATGGTAATTTCCCTACATATTTTGGTCAGTTACATTTTATATCCTTTTATATTCGCTATAAAATGGGTAGGTTTAGGGTTGGGGTAGGTTAAGGAGGGTAAAGAATGAAATCGCTTGTTAATAAAATGATGAAAAGGCATTGATACGAATATCTTGTTATAAAAGATACGTAAATATTTTACGTTTTTTTAACTAAAAATACGTAGCGATTTGTACGTTTTAAACGTTGAAATACGTTTAAACTATGTTTTTGCATCAATGAAAACGTTTTGTGCCTCTAAACGTTACGTATAAATACCTACGTATAAACAATGAGACCAGGCTGAAAATTCACATTTCAGGGGATAAATATCACGTTATTGGGTCGCTTGTGGCAATAGTGTGAAAGTAGCCCAATTCCATGGGAAAAACCATGGATTTGCCTGAAGAGGTGTATTTCCCGTCTTCTGTTACTGTATAATGAATTTATACATTTAAGTTTTCTTAAAACTCTGCATCTATTCTGGCATTAACGTTACGGCAATGTCTGGCATCTAAGATAAGAGGTGATTGGCGGCATGACCCCTGCCAGAAATGCAGTAATAGTGTTTACTCATTCAGCCCAGCTTCCAGAAAATAAATATGTATTTGTTTTATAATAATTCACTTGAATCATTATATAATCAAATGTTATATGCATGTAGAGTGGAGGTCACTAATGCATCACATGTGTTTATGTGTTTCTGCATTCTAAGTTTTTTTTTTTTTTTTTTAATGACACTAAGTTGTCCGGTCATTTCAAGTTCAACCACATCTTCTTTTCAAGGGAGTGGTTTCCTTTCTCTACTTAAGTTCTGCAACACTTCCTCTCAGATTCAGAGTAAGTTTAACCATCTTATTGCATATGAATCAAACAACCACAGAATGAGGACGATGTGGTTTTCACTCTTCTGTAAGTTTTGGTTCATGCAAGATTGTGTTGTTTTTATTATGACCGGCATGTGTTAAATCTGTAAATGTGTGCTTCTGTACAGATCTGCTGCTGGTGTGTCGAACTACAGAGAGTATAAAGGATAAACGTGTGAATTTAGGAGAAAATGTGACTTTAGAATGTCCGATTGGTGTAAAAGACATTTATTGGGTTTTCCTGAAACCACCAGATTATGCAGTGGTGATACTGCGAACTTTCTCATCAGAATCTACATCATCTCTTTCCTACCAGGAAAGACTGAAAGACAAATATTCAACATTAACTTTGAGCCGTTTGTTTATTAGTAATGTAACTATTGATGAATTAGGAGTATATTATTGTGCAAAAACAGGCAGCAGTCTACAGCTGAGTGATGGTATCAGACTTTACACCACAGGTAAGAATAACAATATAACATTATCTTTAAAAAAATCGGTTTGATCTGTTGTAATTAATGTTGTTACAAAACACAAATGTTGTTTCTATCAGAGTTCTATGTAATATTGATGCATATTTGTGATTTCTAAACACAAAACCCTGTTATTTTTTGTTCTTAAGCTGCTCAAGATCAGAATGAGACAGAACTGAACAGTCAAACCCAGCAGGCTTTGATCGTTTTATATGTTATATTGAGCATCGTGATGTTTTCTGCAGTAATAGGTGAAAATTCAGGCTTCTACATAACATATAAAATAATAATACAAAAAATTTCCTTTAAATGCTTGTGTATTAGTTGATGCTTTTTGCTATATTTCTTTAGCAGTTAATTTTATAGTATTTAATCATAAATGTTGGTGCTATTCTAGGCCTATTCCAGATTAAACGTAAAGTGTGTAAGAAAAGACACCAACAATGTCAAAATGAGGAACTGGAACAGCTTTACAGCGCAAATGGTGAAGAGGTTCGACACTCTTATTCAGCGTTTAATGTGTTTAGTGAATATAATCTTTCTACATGGACATTACAAGCTAATTTATGTTTTGTTTTTGTAGTTTTCTGAAGTGGAGTTTCATCTGTTTCACTGGACGAACAACACGTTTGTTCCTTTTCAAAAAACCAAAGACAAAACTTAGACAAATATAATCAAAAGTTAATCGTCTCTTACAGTCTAACACAAGTATATTTTAATAAACAATCACAGAAAAACATATTGTTAGCTTGATTGTTGTTTAAGTGTATTACCTGAACATGTAATGAAATATTATCAATATTTTTTCAGCATTACTTCTCTTTACCTTTCAATAGCAATATATTCAAGTAAGGTGACTTACATAATCTCCTGATGAAAAAGTACCTGGGAACTTTATCGCAACGCGCGAAATACGTACCAATAAGTACATTTCACTGCAGTTTCCAACAGAAATTCACACTAGAGGTGGTAAAACAGCAAGCACTTGTAATTGTTTTCATACACAGTTATGATTACAGCCATATGTTTTGCTTTCCGGAGGTAACTTGCTCCGTAGCTCAGCCTGTACAGAACTGGATTTAGGATGTAGAATCCGGACACAAATCCTATGAAAAACATGACTTATGATGAATGAGATCGAAAACAAGCTAAAACGGCATGCTTGCATTTGCGTTTTTATATCACATTCGCTTTTGTTCATACTATCGGGTAGGTTTAGGTGTGGTGCAGATGGTACCTTATTTTAAAACATCAGGGAGCATTCAGTGGACATTTTGAAGTCAGAACTGCCGTGACACGTCCAAAACCAAAGTCACATAAAACATACCATATGTACGTTAATCTGTTCCAGGAAAAAAAATCGAACATTGTTTTAGCGCCACTCAGTGGACATTTCACATCGAATATGTGAAATGTCATCATGAGATCAGGTTGGAGGTGACATATAATGTTTAATGTGATTAGTTGTGGAAATCATCTTTAGGAAAAATTAATTAAAAGTGTAATTTGATTTTTTAGTTATTCTCACTTTTTTTTTTTTTACATGTAGAGGGCAGAATTTATGACCTGTACTGCAGCCAGCCACCAGATGGCGATGGAAATGTTTTGGCTTCACTTTTCAGGTTGTGTGAGGCACACTTTCTTTAAAAAAGGTCAAATAACTGGAAACCTGGCACATTCAAATCACAAATGCTGCCTGTGCCCACTCTTATGCTGAAAATAAGGTGGACAAATGCTCATTTGTGTGTCTGTGTGTGTGTACAACTATACTTAACCATATTTTGGGGACAATTTTTTCTCGTAGAAGTGAGCTAAATCTGATGAAACCTCACAAAACCTCCATAAATCATATATTGTAAAAGTGGTTTAAAACAAATTAATTTAAATTAAATATTTTAACAACTGCAAAAATATTGAAGGTTTTCTGTTCTGTATATAAAAAAGTTTGTGTGTTGTGTGTGGTGTTAATATGCAGATTGTATGTTTATAAAGTGTGTAATTGATTTATTAACATATTTTATTGTTAATCAGTAGGCTGTGTTGCACATTTGATGAATAAAACTTGACTTGTGTAGTGCTAAATGTTCTAGTGAGTCTTTTGGTTACTATGTGTGTTTAACGTATTTTCATTGTGTTACTGCAGTTGTCTGCTCTGAGTCTGTTTTTTTTCACAGTTGTGGGTTATTTGGCTTCAACTCTGGCCTGGTTCATATGTCAAGTTTCGTGTAAAGTCACACATTGTGGAAAACACCAGTGCAGGGGCCTCTGATATCTTCGCCTTCATATCTATTCCACTACATCACTATCAAGTGTGTTTGTTGGTTTCCTCTTTTATTCTGCCGAAGCATTACTGCTCAAACTATTTACTGTGTATCATTTAAACAACCACAGAATGAGGACCGTGCAGCTTTTACTCTTTGGTAAGTTACTCAGTTTCATGATTTTAATGATTTTGACATAATCAGGTAGTTTAACAGGTGAATCTGTTTGCAATGTTAACTTACAGAATAAACTGAATGTTCTTTGTGTTTCTATGCAGGTCTACTGGTGTGTCACACTATAGAGAGTTTGAAAGATAAACGTGTGAATTTAGGAGAAAATGTGACTTTAGACTGTCAGATTGGTGTAAAAGACATTTATTGGGTTTTCCAGAAGCTCCAGTGCTGATAATGCGAACTTTCTCATCAGTTTCTACAATAGCTCAGTTATATGACGAAAGACTGAAAGACAAATATTCATCACTAACTTTCAGCCATTTATTTATTAGTAATGTAACTACTGAAGAATTAGAATATATTATTGTGAAAAACAGGCTCACCTCTACAGTTCAGCAATGGCACCAGACTCCACAATACTGGTTAGTGTGTATAAAATCATCTTGACAAATCAGTTTGATCTGTTGTTATATCTATGAATGATCTGAAAGCAGTTACCATGCACATACATTGTTTATATTTATCCGTTATTTCTATCCGATTTCTATATGATACTGATGCATGTTTGAAATTTCTAAACAAAAAAACACTTTCTGTTCTTAACAGAAGCTGCTCGAGACCACAATCAGACAGAACTGAAAAATAACCCGCAATGTCCAAATACACAGCAGTCTCTGATAGTTTTGTACTTAATACCAAACACTGTGATGTTTTTGGCAATAATAGGTGATATTTCAGGGTTCTCTGTGTATAATCTTTGTTTTAAACGTTTCATGTTATATTAGTGATCAAATGTACAATGTTTAATGAGGAATTATGGTGCTGTTTTAGGACTATTACTGCTCAAACTTCAAGCGTGTAAGAAAAGACACCAACAATGTCAAAATGAGGAACTGGAGCAGCTTTACAGCATAAACGATGAAGAGGTATGACACATATTTTATCAACTGAATGTGTTAATGTGAAGAAATATCTCTCAATGGACATTAGATGCTAATTTATGTTTTGTTTTGTAGTTTTCTGAAATTGAGTTTCGCCTGTCCCACCCATCCAATAACGCTTTTGTTACTTTTCAAAAGCCAAAGAAAAACCCTAGACAAACATAATCAAGAGTACATTGTCTCGTACAGTCTATTAGAAATATATTTTGTTAAATAGTAATAATATTGTTAGCTTGCTTGTCGCTTGTTTCAGATTGACTGATGTTCTTTACCTAAACATGTGTAATGAATTACGCAGCTTTTCTTTGTTGTTATTAAGTCTTGTATATATAATTAGCAACTAATTTCATGTTTTGTTGTTGTTTTTACCATTCTGTAGTTTTCTGAAGTGGAGTTTCATCCATCTTGCCTGACCAACATCATATTTGTTCCATATCAAAAACCCCAAAACAAAACCTAGACAAATGCAATCAAGAGTAAATCATACAGTCTAACAGAAATGTATTCTGCTAAATAATCAAGGTAAAAAAAATTCTTGGCTTGCTTTTTCAGTTTGACTGGTGTTTTTTAGAGTTGTATTTAGGCTAATACTAAATTCTTTTCTCAAAGTCTTTCCAGCATGGCTTCTCTTTGTTCCTGTCTTGATAAGTAAATTTAATGTTAATACTAGTTGTTTTTAGTAGTGTCAATTTATTATTATTATTGATAAATTAGTGCACATTTAAAGATTAGTTCACTCAAAAATAAATAATTTTGTCAGCATTCATTGATTCACCCTTGTGCTGTTACAAACACATTTAACTTTCTTCCGTTGAACGCAATTTAAAAAAATAAGTTAGCCTAAGCTCAATGTTAGCGACTGACGTTCATTTACAAAACTGAATGGTGACTGAGACTGTCATTCTGCCCACAGTGTGTTCTTGTTTTTCAAAGATTAAATCATTTATTATACACAGGCAAAGTGATTTTTTTTTTACCTGACCTGACCTGTCGTCTGCCTTCAGTTTATACACGATGAGAGGCACTCGTACTCCTTAGATTGCGGTCTGTTTTATATCTGAAACCTGACTACCTTCATGTTTTTCGACTCGGATATCTTACACAATATATACATTTGTTTATATGTATACAAACTAAGTAATGCTTTATCTATTCACGTTAAGCGGCGAAGAAGTATTTTAGCACCAAATTGCCTTTAAAGGTTGACGGCGCCCTCTATTGGCTGATGTAAGTAGCACAGTTTGATGAGCCTCACTGAGGTAAACTTAATACTCAGATTCATCTGGAAATTTATCAATAGACTGCATTTTATTTGTGTGAGTGTTTTAAAATCATCTCATGTGTTTGAGATGTATACACCATTTTTTATTTCGAATTACCTACACAAGTTCGGTTCTGGAGCTTTTGTGCAATGCTCTTAAGCTATTATTTTGTAGCCATCTATTTTGTGTATATATCTGTGCCAACATGTACATTTGTATTATTTCTTTGATGAAATCTGGTAAAAACAAAAATTAGATATGGGTTTTAGAGATTAAATGTAGCCTAATTTGCGGTGACGTCAATCGGTTCCGTTGATCGTCCAGGTGGGCTTAGTAAAGGCATAGCCCACATAAGAAATATTCAGTAATTTATTGGTGTAATTCTACACTTAGCATCATTTTGTAGGATTCGTTCAGTTAAAAGAATCACAGGTCAGGATAAGATTTTAACGGATACTATCTTGCGCAGGCTATCATTTGACAACGGTTTGCTAACGTTCTGGTAAATTGTGAAAACGTTACTGAAAAGTAGACTACCTTAATATTTTTCGACTCAGATATTTTCTATATACGTTTGTTTTTATGTATACAAAACAGAGCGATCTTTTATCTCTGCATGTTAAGCGGTGAGTAAGTATTTTAGCACCTACTTGCCAAATTTCCTTTAAATGTTGACGGCGCCCTCTACCAGCTGACTTTAGTAGCACAGTTTGATGAGCCTCGCTGAGGTAAACTCAGATATCTGGAGATTTATCAGCAAAATAGTTTAAACTACATTATGTTTTAAATAAACGTGTTAAAATCGTCTTATCTATTTGGGATGTAATACAAGTTTTATTTTGAATTACATAAGTTCGGTTCTGATGTTTTGTGTAGGCCTATGGCTAAGCTATTATTTTGTGACTATCTACTTTGTGTAGTTGTCTATGTTTTTATGCCAACATATACATTTGTATTATTTCTTTGGTCAAATCAAGTAAAGCTAGATATGGGTTTTAGAAATTAAAGCCTAATTCAGAGTGACAACAATCGGAATCTTCTGATTGATCATCCTGTAAATCCAGATGGGCTTAACTTGCAAGCAAACTTAACACATCACCTATAGAAGAAAAATTCATGCAATTACATTTTTACCAACATTTTGTAGGATTCGTTGCATACCCTCTTAAAAAAAGGTGCTTCACAATCCCATAAAAAACTTTTTTGTTTAAATGGTTCCATAAAGAACTTTTAACATCTGAAGAACCTTTCTGTTTCACAAAAGGTTCTTTATAGCAAAAGGAGGTTCTTTAGATTATAAAAAGTTAAGAAAGAGATGGTCCTTTAAAGAACCTTTGACTGAATGGTTCTTTGTGGCACCAATGATGGTTCTTCTATGGCATCGATGTAAATAATTAACCTTTTAAAGCACCTTTATTTTTAAGAGTGTAGCCTAAACTATAATTGGACAATGTTTTGCTAACATGCCCATTAAGTTGCAAAAACTTTTTTTCTCAATTTTCTCTGAACATTCAAAATATCCAGTGTTTTAACATTTTTATTTTTTTTATTTTTTTCTTGGTTATACAAACTTTTAGGGATTATTTCACTTTATGATTTTGCCAACATTTTTGGAAGTGCTGAATGTTCTCTGAACTTCCTGGAGCAAGTAGTAACATTAAAATAAATATATAAAAACATTAGACAAACCTCCAACTGAAACTTAAGATAGCTTTTTTATACTAACGTTTTGAGATTATTAAAGACCAGATAACTTTCAATGAACACTTTATTAATGGAAGAATGTTTGTTCACAACTTTAAGAGAACATTGTCAGAATGTTCTCTGCTATTCTGTATAGATGTTCCAGAGGCCGTATGAAATAGCAATGGTGGGTAAAAAGACTATGGCATAATTACACTTGTACATACAAACATGTCCGAAACCTACACTTGCTAACATGAAACTAGGTCAGCAAAAAAAAAAAAAAAAAAAAAAAAAAAAAAAAAACACCCAGACACATTAGACAATAGTTTTGTCTGAAAATAATTAGCTNAATGGTGGGTAAAAAGACTATGGCATAATTACACTTGTACATACAAACATGTCCGAAACCTACACTTGCTAACATGAAACTAGGTCAGCAAAAAAAAACAAACAAAAAAAAAAAAAAAACACCCAGACACATTAGACAATAGTTTTGTCTGAAAATAATTAGCTTCAAAATTAGATTTAGTTTTGGTGCCAATATAGCCATTTAATTAATTGAAAGTAAAACCTACTGTCAGCTAAAATTATCCTACTTCTTCAAGTAAACATTTTTGCTCATGCCTTTAACCTTATAAATGATTTAATAGCAGTAAACAGTCTGGTCAGTGCAAGTTCAACATCCTCTTTTCAAGGGAGTGTGGTGGTTTCCTTCTTATTTTTTTTGCACATCTGTGGTAACACTTCCGCTCAGATTCGCAGTTGAGTTTACCATCATACTGCATATGAGCAAAACAGCCACAGAATGAGGACGGCGCAGCTTTTACTCTTCTGTAAGTTACTCTGTATAATTTCAGTTTGATCTTCACATGACTAAATAGTTTTAAAGGTTGAAAGAGTTATGAGTTTTACTATATGCGTTTTTATCTTCACAGTTCCCCTGGTGTGGTGTCAAACTATGAAGTGTTTAATTGATAAACGGGTGAATTTAGGGACAAACGTGACTTTAGACTGCCAGATTGGGATGAATGACATTTATTGGGTTTTCCAGAAACTGACAGATTCACCAGTGCTGATATTGCGAACTTTCACATCATTTTCTACAACACCTCAGGTATATGATGAAAGATGCAAAGACAAATACTCAATACTAAATTTAAGCCGTTTATTTATTATTAACATAACTACTGATGAATTGGGAATATACTATTGTGTGAAAACAAGCACGACTCTACAGCTCAGCAATGGAACCAGACTATACACCACTGGTAAGCATTGTTATATGTATATACTATGTTTATAGCTAAAATTATCTAAAAAACCGTCTGTGGTACTGAAATAAATATATGTTTTTTTTTTTACTTTACTTTTATTTTATTTGGTACTAAAAACACAAATCTGATACAGTTCTTCTATTTAAACAGAACCTGCCCAAGATGAAAATCAAACAGAATACAACAATCATAAACAACCACAATGTGAAGAAACACTTGAGATTCACAAAATCCTAACCGTTACATCCTTATTATTGAATATTGTGCTGATTATTGTAATAATAGGTGAGTACAAATAGTATAAAAACATAATGTGTGCAAATTAATCTCCTCAATGTAATTTAAATTAAGTTTAGTTTATTCCTTTATAAAGAGTTCCTTTGAAATGTACTAAAGTATTGTTTCATGATACATGTGTATAATATTTATTTCATGATGATAACTCAACCAACATATAATGCACTACCTTAGGTCTATTAATACTTAAACTTAAGAAGCCAAGAAAAAGTCAACAACAACCCCAGAATGTTGAAACAGTGCCGCTCGAGGACTTCAACGCTGCACAAGTAAGACTTTCTTTGCTACATGATTCAATAGTCATTTTAGTTCATAGCCCAAAAAGTTTCCAAAATTTCCAGGCAACAGCTAAAATGTCTCCTCAAGTTATTCTAGTGTTTTTGTAGTAGCTGAATGTGTTAGAAACTTGTTAGTTGTGAAATCATGACCTTAAGCAACTGTGAAACATACATACAGTTAGCTAAAATAACTCTACTAGATGTTCTACAAATTCACAAATGTTATCAACCAAACATGTCTGCATATGTGGTAAAAAGTTTATAAAGTGGCTAATTTCATTGTTGTTGTTCTCGTAGTATTCTGAAATCGAGTTACATACATATTCCAGAGAAGAAAATCCCATTCAGACAAATGGCACTTACGTACTTCTTCAGAAGCCAAAGCCAAAGCCAAATCCTTGATCAACACAAGCAGAAATCAACACATCTTGCAGACTACAAAGTCGTTAATGAGGTAGTTTGAAACTTTCTGTGGGTGTATTAATTTTTTGTGGGGTTATGTTTTATAAAGGTCAATATGCTTCCGTCACCATTTGAGTGAAACCATGTTGTTTATTATTATAACATACTTAATATAGTTGTGTGTTGTTACCAAGTACCTTAGACATATTAACAGATCAATTGTGACTGATGTGGTTAAAGTTTACAGTAAGACTCAATACATTAACATTAAATAATACTGACAATACTTGGAATCCTGAATTCTGGCCAGTGTTAATTCATGTAAACAAACAGAACTAGTTGATAAAGACTTATGTTACTTAATTTTGAATCCAATGACTGTAATTTATTTTATTTTAACCATGCTGGTTTTGGATGATTTGGTTGGTGACTGGTGACCAGCTGACACGTACCCGAAACCCATCAAAATTAGGTCTGAAAACAAATTTCCCTAAAGGAAGTTCTTGAATCAAAGTGCAAAACGTTAATCATGATACAACTTCAGTGAAGCAAGAAAAATACATGGTCTAGACATGTGTTGTGCAAAGCAGGCTAAAGTTTTACCCCGTTTGTATCATGTGAACAGATTGGTAAAAGTGTTACTTCCTGTTTCTGAACAAACAGCTTGAGAACATGAAATGCCTACATGCATTAAGGTCAAAATCTAGATAAAAGGTCTAAGTTCAAGAGTGTTGCCATGCAATTCATCAGAAGTGTTTAAACTTCCTGTACATTGTTTTCCTCAGTAAAGTGTTGTAACATCCACTTATTACTCATAAAGACATTAAAACTTGTTTTAAGAGACAGATGGAGTTTTTATTTATTTATTTGGGTTACAATTACATTTGTACACAAGCATAACAGCATCTATACACAAGGGCCGTAACCAACATAGACACTGAGGGAAACATGTCCGTTAGAATGTTTTGCCGCTAGTCTACCTCAGCGAGAGGGTTGCCAGGTTTTCACAACAAAAGCTCCTAATTACTACTCGAAACTAGCCCAAAAGCAGCCCAATCGCGTTTCGAGAGGTGTCCCCCGAGAAAAATTTCGGGGGATAAAATAGACGTTTTTTAGCGGGATTCCCCTGGTAAAATTAGCATGCCAGGGGCTAAATATTGTGTTATTGGGATCGCTTCAACCCGCAGACATGAAAAACAAGGAGCAGCAACAGTAACCCAATTTTGAGGAAAACCGCGGACTTGGCAACAATGCTCAGCGGTCTAAACACACTTGTCAGAGTCATTTGACGAGATTGATATGAGTCTTGACCAATCAAATCAAAGTAGGCGGGGTTCACTCGTCATTGAACCAGAGCGCGAATTGAAGCGGCACTTCAGTTTTTAACGGCGAAAAAGGTGCGAGGTAAGATGAAAGTAGCTAAACATTACAGCTTTTTAACGATAGACTTGTTAAACGACCTACAGTAGTATGCTGTGATGCAAAATACTTGAGTTTTTCCCCCCCAAATATGACCGTTTGGTTTCATTTGTGATCATGTAGGCTATAATTCCTAACTGAACCTGACAAAACAAGAAACGTTTTGCGTTTTCGCCATATTAGGCACACAAGTGAAAGAATGTGTGAATATTTTAAAATATAACTTGCAAATAGTTCAAAACAATTACCTCCCTTCTAGAATTAGAGCTAGCATTTCCTTCACCATTTAATTTTCTATATCCTTTATTCAAAATGGTCCCCGCAGTGTTTAAGAACAGGTTACGGCCTTGTACACAACAAATAGTCACACTCAGAATGTCTTTTTTTGTACTTCATACTTATATTAAATGAAAACCACATTTGATATTATTAGACAAATGTACATGGGAATGGAGCAATTACACCATATCCAGTGTTCAGGAAGGAAAACAGCACAATGATGTGAACAACAAACAATAAATAGTTAAATTTTAATTCTTTACATCCCAACAAAAGATTTTCCTCTTCAGTAGATTCACATTATGTAAATCTACAAGATACGACGATCAAGAAACGTCACAATTTTATTTCTCCATTTATCAACAGGCATCAATAAATAATCTTTATATCTGTGTTTGATTGCGTCATAAAGACGAAGCATTTATACAAGCGATTCTGTGGTGCGCACACATCAAAAAAAAAAAAAAAAAAACACATTCAAATGCACTCGAATACAAAACACAAAATGGAATGGGATGCGGCGGACAACATCAGTCCATCCGGATCTTCTGGTTGGTCATCCTGTAGATGATGCTGTCATATCCGGGATCCATGTTCCAGAGGTTGTACGAGATCACGATGACGGCTAAAGCTAGCACGATCATCAGCCAGAGGACAATGTTAAAGATCACTGCGTAATCGTAGTCGTACTTGTAGGCCAGGTTGTAAGGGCTGCCTGGGTTACTCTGAAACAACCACATGCTAGCATTACATGGAGGTCAATGTTCAAATGTAGGTTAGCGAAGGGGGTTTCTACTGTACCGTAGCAGTCTTTTTGTTTTGGAACAAAACAAACAGATTAAGGGTTGAAAAGGTGAAGGGTGACTAAGATAAAACCATACGCTACTTTTTTCTAAAAATGAATAAAACACACGCTAGAGCTTGCTAACTAACTACTTCTGAACTAGTGCTGTCAAACGATTAATTGCGTTTAATCACAAGCTTTTGTTTATATAATATGTGTGTACAGTGGTTATGTATGTAAATACATACACATTAATGTATATTTAAGAAAAATGTTGTTTATCTATTATAAATATTTATATATAATATCAGTTATACGAATACAAATATATACATGTAAATATTTTCAAAATATAGGGTGTATGTGTGTATTTCTACATAGATAATAAATATACACAGTATACACACATATATTATGTAAACAAAAATTTATTTTGGATGCGATTAATCGCAATTAATCATTTTACAGCACTACTGCCTACGCAGTTAACGTTAAACATCTTACAAATGTGGTCTTGATTCGATTCTTTCTTCTCGTACCCTGACGAATAAGAATAATGCTGAAAATGTGGACCCGATCCAGCATCAAGTTTCTTCTATGGAAATGTTTGCTTATAGAGAAGCTTATTGCAGTTAACTTACGATCGGCTTGGACTCGAGGATGGAGCGTGACTTCCTGGTCAGAGGGGTTTCAAACGTCTTCACCGTCACGACTTCAACAACCGCGTTGTTTGCATAGACGTTGGCGACATCATCTGCAAACTTTATATGTGCACGAACATACAGATTTTAGTATAATAGCAGTACTATTTATGTATTATTTAGTATTATTAGTGTTTTGACTTCATTTTATTTATTGTACTTTAACACAATTTTTCCCAGTGTCACATTTCATCTTAAAATCAAGCAAAAATTAAGCATTTTAAGATTTTAAGTCCCAGGGGTTCATTTTCTTTTAAAAATAGTTTTTGTTTGTTTTTTTGGAAATATTTAAGTCACATCACAGAAAAATCTACTAATTTCTAATAGGAAAATTTCATGTTTTAGACTCAATACCTTTTGCAGAGCAGACGTTAGGATTCTGGTAGCGTCGATGAACTGAGGAGAGTCTGTGCCGTAGCGGCGGACGATTTCCTCCAACCCAGCGAGCTCTAGAGAGTACAGGTCAGGAGCTGGGTCTTTAGCCAGATGCTTGTGTTTCTGCAACTGTAGCAAAAAACAACAAAGATACAATGAATACAGTATAAATTATCAGTGAAAATACAAAAATTCTCTTTATGTTTTGAAAGTTGCCACAGTAATTTAATCTGCAGAAATAAGTAGAAAAAACTAATTTAATATTTTTATTTGATACATTTATGAACTACATGAGACAATCAAGCAGGTGCAAACATTAAAGCTAGATTAACAATAAAAAATAAAAGGATTTTAAACTAAAATCAACCTATAAAATCTTGCACGGCTGATTTATATGGGGCAAACTGTTATAAAGTGTATCAACTCCGAGCAGACAGAGAAACTCACCAGAGTTGAGATGTCATAGAGCACCTGAACCTCAGACAGAAACAGAAGATCAGCCTGAAACACACAGACCACCACATTAAAACCGATATATTTAGACCAACGCCTAGTTTAGGGTTGGAAACAAAAGACAACATGCATCTACTGAACAATGGTTTCTATCTGCAGCAACTACTTTCACATGTCGATCATTTCGGTAAGGCAGAAGCCACTTCCTACGATGACCGAAAAATGCTTCTGAAACTGTTACAGTCAATGTCTGTATAAAGTGTGTGAAGACTGTACAGACTTATAAATAAATGACAGATAGATAGATAGATAGATAAATAAATAAAAACATACTAATAAAAACAGCAATAATAAAGTGAAGGGATTTGTATTTGTGTACACATTCTCTTCTTTTTGTTTTGATAACTTTACTGCCTTAATGGTTTGATGATTCTACTGTTTAATGAAAAAAAAAAAAAAAAAAAAAAAATCAGAAAAAACATTCACAAAATTGTTCCGAAATCCTAAACTGAAACAAATGATTCGCAATACATGCTCTAAAGTAGGGCTGGGCGATATGGGCCAAAAAATTAGCACGATAATTTTTTTCATATCAGTCCATATTGATAATTATCACGATAAATGTCAAATCTTTATTTCTTTCAAGTTTAAAGTCAGATTTTTGCTCCAAAGTGAAAAGTAGAAACCAGACCATTAATTTTCCTTAACAAAATAAATAGAAAAATGTATTTCTGCATGTTCTAATGAGTTATATTGTTTCGAATCAAGAAACAGGTTTGGGTTGTCTGATAATAATAATAATAATAATAATAACAATATCACTTTTTTGTCTCTTAGAAAGGCGCATTTGCTAGTAGCTTGAGGATGCAGAGGTAAAACTGTTCATTATCAATCAATAACATCTGTAAAAATTGTAGCAACCTTTTGTCTTATATGGTTTTATATGGTTCAATTTATTTATTTATTTATTTTATTTTTTTTATTAAGCGTTAGTCTCCCATAGTAGCAAGCAAACATTTTAAATAATGATAAACACAGTTAAAACCACACATAATGGTACCTCAATACCATGGTAAAAAATATAACTACATGTTTTTATAGGTAGCCTATTTGTATGAAAAACGGTAGTCTAAGAACATTCAGTATAAATGCACACATGCTATAGCTTAATCACAAACACATACATACTATAATTACACTGTAAAAAACAACCTATAGAATCTACTCAATAAAATGAGGTAAACTGAGGTAACAATTTACACTCAGTTTGTTTNGGTAGATTCTATCCTATATGTCTGAGTAAAGAATACCTGAATTTATCAGCTAAGACAAACAAAAAAAAAGTAGGTGAAGTCTACACAGCAAAAAGCCCAGTGTTACATGAACTCTCCCAGGAGTTTGAGTCCATACTCAAGAGTATTAAAATTATTAAAGACGCCTGATGTTAATAAGCAGAATCACCAAAAGGAGAAAATCTAATTTTGTAAGTTG
>JAHKKF010518278.1:3609-31219 GCA_019740295.1 Labeo calbasu
ATATATATATATATATATATATATATATATATATATATATATATATATATATATATATATATATATATAAAATGTTTGTAATCATAAGATTAATAGCTAGTGTCACTGTCAACATAGGAGAAGCTATTTTTTTCCCACATACTCAGTGTCCACGGCATAAATAAGTGAAAGACCCTGACCTAGACCTTGCTAACATCTTAGCAACCACCAGAATAGAGTGCAGCAGTCGGGTTCCATAAGTAAAACCACCGTTCATTTTCTCCATAGGAGAAATTGATTTTTAACAATAACTTAGAAACCTCATAAGACCTACTGTGAATTCCAAGGTTGTTAATCGATGGTATATGCTTTAGCTGAAGCCTTCACACCATTTCAACTTATTTTTAAAATAATCATGTTTAAAAGCTGCATTTGTGGTGAAAAACATAATAACCTATGATGTTGTATAGAAAATTCCACCAATCAGAGAGTTGCATCAACAAATTGCACCAAAAGAGCTTGCAGAGAAGCGTAATCGTTCTTACTAAACTGCGAAATACTTGCATATTTAGATATTTATATAAATCTTGAAATGAACTTAAATTATATTGTTTCTGTACAGTTGATGTCAAAAGTTTACATACACTTTGCAGAATCTGCAAAATGTTAATTATTTTACTTAAGAGGGATCATACAAAATGCATGTTATTTTTTACTTTGTACTGACCTGAATAACATATTTCACAAAAAAAGACGTTTACTTATAGTCCACGTAGATCTTTTGAATTTGAATATCAGGGTAAATTTAACTTATTTTGTCTTCTGAGAAACATGTAAGTATCTTCTGTAGCTTCTGAAGGGCAGTACTAAATAAATAAAAAATATATATTTAGGCAAAATAAAGAAAATGTACACATCCTTATTCCATTCAAAAGTTTACACCCCTGGCTCTTAATGCATGGTTTTCCTTCTGGAGCATCAGTGAGCATTTGGACCTTCTTTGTAATAGTTACATATGAGTCCCTCAGTGTCAAAAGATGTCAAAATCATACAAAACCAAAGAATTTGTGGGACCTGAAGGATTTTTCTGAAGAACAGCAGGCAGTTTAACTGTTCAGGACAAACAAAGGACTCATGAACAACTATCACTAAACAAAAAAAAAACTCTGCTGTGAATCATTCAGGGTAACAACACAGTATTAAGAATCAAGTGTATTTAAACTTCATTTTTCTAAACTATTATTTTCTCTTGTGGACTATATGTAAACATCTTTTATTTGAAATATCTTATTCAGGCCAGTACTAAATAAAAATAACATGCATTTTGTATGATCCTTCTTATTTTGGTAAAATAATTAACATTTTGCAGATTCTGCAAGGTGTATGTAAACTTTTGACCTCAACTGTAGATAGAATAAGCATCTTTAAATGAACCGTTTTTTATTTCTCCATCATTTTTAATTCAGTTATGTTATCCACAATGCTTTATGGGGCTGAAATCTTTCCCCTTACTAAAATCATGAAGTACACAGTTTCGTACCCTCCAAAAAGTTTGAAATGTCTTGATTCACTTTACACAGCTTAAATGAAGACTTTTTAAAAAGTTCCTATGGGTGAAATTAATGGTAAAAAAAAATTTCGGGCAAAAACAATGAGCCCTGAAAAAATGAGCGCTAAGTGGGCACTAATGTACTCTATAATCTAGCAGCAACCTAGAAACTCTATTAACACCCTAGCAATGACCCAGAATACCCTTGCAACCACTTAGAAATGCTTCTTCAGTGATTTACAGTGCATTCTATTGCCATGTCAGACAGACCCCCAGGGTCCAAAGAGCATAAGCATGCTTCAATTAGCACCTTACTTGAATATTTATTCTAGCCAAGACCACAAAAAAAGAAAGAAAAAAACATTATTTTACGTTGATGACAAAATAAATCACTGTTTGCTCCATGCTGTCACTGCTATTAAATGTTCTTAACAAATGCATCGATTCTTACGAAAATCCAAACAGATACAGTTCAAAGGTCTGTCAATCTGATGAAGGACAGCCATGCATGATGTTGCTTGTGTCCGTCTCAATCAGAGTTGTATTGAAGAGCAGATTTCCCCTGGGGTTGAAGCTTGAGAGGAGCGATCAGGATTTGTAAGCGCCAATTTTTAGATGAGAGGCTTTTTGGCATAATGACACTTCAGTGCAGAGTTGAAAGAGCCAAAGAGTCCTGCTCTAGTAAAGACGTGCTGTCTACCGTCCAATCTCACTCTCCGCAGCGCTGCACAATGAATCTCAATGTGTTGTGGGAGTACAAACAATGAACCATGAGCATCTAGATTTGCTTTGTTATGCAGATTCACTCAGTTTATTGTTGAATACTTATCTATTAGAAGCCCTGACTAAGTGGTAAGTGATGAAGAGCGATAAACGGATCCCACAGGTAAACTGGGGAGAGCGTGATAAAGTTTACCTGCAATCGCTACATACAGGATTTGGATTCTCTGAGGATTTTCACAGTGAACTAATCTAAAACCATGAATAATGCGAAGCACTGGGTCTCTAAATGTGTCTGTTAAATTAACGCAACTTGGAAACAAACACATAAGCATCGAGGATAGAAAAGAGGGCAACAGTTTGTCAGGGATGATGAATGATTCATAGGGAGATTTCCTGCTGTTTGTCCTCTCAATCTGAGGTAAATACCACTACCTGACAATCTGTTCCATGAACGCAGGCTTCTGCGTCAAGAGCACCACACGCATACATCATGATACTCTTGTGAACATGTGACGAAGACTGACACGGAAGAGAAGAAATAGTTAAATGAAGTTGATATTTTTGTTTTATTTGTGCACAAAAAAGTAGCTTCTTAAAATTAAAGCCTAACCACTGATGTCAAATGGACTATTTTAATGATGTCTTTACTACCTTTCTGGGCCTTGAATGTGTTAGTTGCATTGCTGTCTATTCAAGGTTAGAAAGCTTTCGGATTTCATCAAAATAGCTTAATTTGTGTTCTGCAGATGAACGAAGGTCTTGCGTGTTTGGAACGACATAACAGTGAGTAATTAATGACAGAATTTTCATTTTTCAGTGAACTATTCCTTTAAGGAAATCCAGATTAATTAGATTGCCTTTGGCTTTAACTGATTCCGATTAGACATTTCTTCAAGGGGTTTTCCAACCCAAAGTACACATTTTGGATGTCTCCCTTATGTGACACTTCATTGATAATTTTCTTTGAAATAACAAAAATTCATTGCATGCTTTTATAAAAATCAAAGCAGGGCTCTACATTTACTTTCCTGTTTAGGAGCACTTGTATCAGATAAAAAAAAATCTGATAAAAAACTAGCCTTCCCATTACGAGGTGATATTTGACTCCTTAAAGTGATTTACAAGGGAATTTTGTTTTTACCTTTGTGGCATTTTTATAACTTTATTAAAAGTATGACATCTTTTATGTCAACATTTTTAAAAAAAATTATATGTTTTAAGCTTTTTAAAATTTCTAATTAAAACAACAGAATAAGAACAAGTAGAATAAGTTACCAATCAAATGAAATCAGTATTAACAAAATTAATTTGTACTACAGGGGTGGCAGAGAAAAACACAAAAGTGGTTGTAGTGTATTTTCAGATGTTTAATGAGGCTCAGAGGTGGTATGAATGCAATCAAATTTATAAATTCGTGTTGAGATTAATGTTTTAAATATGAAATTTTGAATACAGAAATTTTAAATGACTTAAACAACTGAAAAGATACTTTAAAAATGAAACTAAATCTGCCAGTAGGTGGCGGCAAGTCACTGATTTAGTTACTGAATCATGTAATTTATTTGATTCATTCAAACGGCTGATTCATTCAGGAATAAAGCAAGTGACCGACTTTATGAATGGGAAATTAAATCATTGACGCACAAGATTCGTTTAAAAGCGCACGTTCATTCATAAATGCAACACCGCTGTGTTTGAATGGAGATGCACAGCGGCTCAGTTGTGACTATTTTTAATGACGAAATAGAGCAAAATCAGGCAATAGTGTTATAGTCAGACAATGTAAGTCACTTAATATTAACTTCTTGTTCATATAACTGTTGTATTAAATCAGTGCTGTCACTCATCTTAGTTCATTGCGATCTAACAAAGTTCCATTATAATCAACAAAGCTCTCTACACTCCACTATGAATCTCTTATTTACACTCTCTACACTTTGTTTATGAAAGGATTTGTGAGATATGTCTGTGATACATTACTCAACGTTGCAAAAACACACTTCTTTGAAGCTCCCCTCAGCACAAACACAAATATGCTGGTTCAGTCGCACAAGGTGCTTCTAAATATTTCTTTTTAGTTGCACGCAGTAGTTTTTAGTCGCAAATGCGACTGAAATGGTCGCATTGTAGAGCCCTGCAAAGTCACAACAAGCAAAGCGTTTGCAGGCAAATGCATCTTGACTCTATTCGAAATTGAATTGTCATTCAGCTTCTCTCCTACAATCTTACATTTAGAGTGCCTTTGGTAGCTACTAGTTTTCTTGCTGTACTGATGTTTCCATCCTCTCACGTTACCGCTCACTATACATCTAACTGTCAGCACATTGGCACTGAAATCGGTTTTTAGATGATAACACAAACCGACTTTAAAATAGAGCAAATTTCTTCACGCACAAACCCCACCTCTCAATATGCCCGGGCTGCTGCACTAAATATCATTGATCTATTCCAAGATCAACACATTAACAAATGGGAAATGTACAGCAGAAGCAACAGACAAGGCCAAACATGCCAAAGTCCCTTCAAGGCAAGTCAGTTCATTTTAGGGGTATTTTGAAAATGTCCCCAGGCAGCTATGGTCTTGCCAGGCAAGTACAGTGCCTATGAAAGACTGGTAAACTACTGGCTAAGATTACGTTTCAATAGCATGTCAAACCTGACAACAGTAGCATTGTTAATTTTTCCTTCTTTGTGCACAGAAAGTATTCTCGTAGCTGCTGTCTGTGCAGGGTCAGAAAGCTCTTGGATTTCATCAAAAATATCTTAATTTGTGTCCTTTAAATGAACAAAGGTCTTATGGGTTTGGAAACGACATGAGGATGAGTAATTAATGACAGAATTTTCATTTTTGAGTGAACTATCCCTTTAAGCTGATTGGTTCTTTTAACCTAAAGGCTTTTTTCCCTACAGCCACCATATTGAGTGCTGTGGTTTTCTCATTCATTTCTCTACAAGTGATCCATCTTCTCCCTCTTATACTCGCTCTGCATGATCATTTTTGTATATGTATGGGAGGTGGAATACAGCAACACGGACAAATGTTGTTGGCCTGTACACAAGCTAAAAATGCCCCGCACAGACTGCACAGCTGAAAGCCACAAGCGCAGGCAGTGGAGCCGATCCAAAGACAGACCTGAGTGCTCACAGTGAATGACAATTCAGGTCACTGGAATCATGTGCCAAACTTTACCACGAAACAACGGTTCTGTGTTCTCTTCCTGAGTGTGGATGTTGTGTAAATATTACTCTCTGGGAGGTTTCTGTGTCCCTGCTTAAGTATAGGAATGAAACCTAAGCCCCTAAACTTGATCCATACTTATTGTCTACGCCCATTCATTTAACTAAAATACCCTCCAAATGACATATATATAAATACACAAGCACACACAAGTACTAATACAGACGTCAGTGGAACAGTAGAGGCATGTTCTCAGAAAGGCGCCTATCTGGGGAGCAGCAATATACTTCACAACAGGACTGATAAAGCATTTCAAACTCAAATGAGCACACAATGAATTTCAGACAGCATTCATTGTCTGAGATATTATCTCGGGCAGCAATTCATTTCAGTGTTCAAACTGAAAGCTGTCACAGGAGCAAACAACCAATGCCTCTTCATAGCCTAACATTTTAGCACATCGTACCCTGGTGCGCATTCAGACACTGCAAGTTTGATAGGATGTTTTTCTGAGCTTAAGCAACAATAAAGCTTGTCCAAAACAGCACAACTGCTAGAACCAGCACAAAATGAAACATCTGAAATATGAATGTTTCCAGTGTCACTGGTGTTTGAAATTCATGGCTGTTTGTGTCTTGTTTGAATTTCATTGCTGGGCGGCAGCCAGCAGAGCCGGGTGAGTGTAGAGGGCTGAAGTGTGAAATGAAACACTGATTGATTGAGAGACCAGCAGACAGCTCGGGGAACAGGACTACTCCACTCGAGCAGAGGTCACAGGAAGACGGGGATGCAGAACGGCGAATGAGGGCTATGCAGGCGGGGTCAGGAAAGATCCTGGATTAATGACACTTTCTGACCCCTGATCAGTTTGTATGTCATAAAACATGTCCCGATTATTCAGCACCAGAACTCTACACGTCATTTAAACTACTTCAGATATATTCATGGCAGAGGTCGCATAAACCAAAAATCTGAAGGCCGTCCGTCATTTTGACAGATTACGCTGAGAGTGATCTATTGTAAATTGTCCAGTTGGTGGCGAGTGTGCTCCAGTGTGGCAGCAGAACACAGGATCCAGAACAAAAAACAAAACTGTCACAAGTCTATTGCTATGCGTTTGATTATGCACGGGCCACTAAACTATAGGGCTGGGAGTCGATTCCAAAAAGAATCGGTTCCGAGGCGTTGGGAATCGAGAAACTGGTTTTAATGAACCAGTTCAAAAACTATTCAAAAGTTATTTTACGGTGAAACTGCCTTATATTGTCCACAGGTTTGAGTGCTGCACAACAGAACAGATCATGATGTGATCGAGGGTCTTGATTCTATTTCCATCTTAAATAAAATGCTATTTTTTAACCTTTCTATCAGCCAATGATAATTCTGAAAGAAAACACCAAGAGCACAGATCACAGAGCGCATCTGATTTGACAGATAAACCACAAGCTCTTATATCAGTGTTCTTGTTCTGGTTATTTTGTTTCAGCGTACAGTTTATTAATTTTGCGCAAAGCATACCATTGAAGTACACATCATTCAGCTGAACTGTGCCTTGTTCCATTTATGCAATAACCGCATGTCCACTGCTGCGTTGTGGGATATGACTAATTTCATGTGTAATGCAGACAAATTACAATTTAAATACAGAAATGTATCATAATTTAAAAAAATAAAGCTTTATATTATGATTAGGCTACTTTCTAAGACCTTTATATCCTACAGGCATGGCGAAATTAGGTTCCTTCACTCTATAAAAAACAAGAATCGAAAACAACAGTGAGGAATCGATTCTTGGAATTGAATCTCATCGATTCCAGAACGAGGATTCAGAATCAGACTCGACAGCCCCACTAACCTACCCACTTTAGCTACAGTGATCTATCACACCACATTAAAGAGTTCCAAAACGGTATT
This sequence comes from Labeo calbasu, assembly GCA_019740295.1. NCBI lineage: Eukaryota > Metazoa > Chordata > Actinopteri > Cypriniformes > Cyprinidae > Labeo > Labeo calbasu. The sequence goes on from JAHKKF010518278.1 coordinate 10,953, forward strand.
TATTGCTTGAATTTTCTAATTAAATGGACAGAATTTGAAATCTGAGACCGTTTCATATCAAAAATAAAAAGCATAGGTCTCTGCATATTGCGATTTATTGGATGAGAGGCGCACTATGTACTGTTCATTCATCGACTGAAAACAGCATAGACCAAAAGATCGATTGGGATTTAAGAATCGATATTGGTTCATTAAAATGAGTCGATCAAAATTGAGAAAACCTTTTTTTTTTTTTTTTTTTTACCCAGCCCTAGCGTATTGTCTTATTGTAAAAACGAACGTTGTCCTGTAGGTTCATGATTAAAAATTAAAATGTGAACAAAATAAAAGCAATTAAATGTGTTATAATTAAAATATGAAAACTAAAATGACGGGTAATAATAGATTATGACGGAATTTTTACGACCCCGGACAATGTTAAAGTCTAGCGTAACCTCTGATTCATGGGAAATCAGTCACTGAGGCCATTTTTTAAAAGATAGTTCACCCAAAAATGAAAATTCTGTCATTAATTACTCACCCTCATGTCATTCCAAACCCGTAAGATTTTAGTTCATCTTCGAAACACAAATTAAGATATTTTTAATGAAATCTGAGAGCTCAAGGTTCAAGGTCCAAAAAAGTAGTAAGGACATCGTTATAGTCAATGACATCAGTGGTTTAACCTTAAAGTTATGAAGCTATCAGAATACTTTTTGTGAGCAAAGAAAACCACTGTTTTAATGATGTCCTTACTACTTCTCTGGGCCTTGAACATGATAGTTGCGTTGCTGTCCATGCAGGGTCAGAAAGCTCTCAGATTTCATCAAAAATATCTTAATTTGTGATCTGAACAAAGGTCTTACAGGTTTGGAACGACATGAATGTGAGTAATTAATGACAGAATTTTCATTTTTGGGTGAACTATCCCTTTAAATCACCAGGTAGCCTTTTTTTTATTTTACTGACCAGTTTCCAGTGAGTCTCAAATCTTCAACCATTGTGCATTTCCACTTCATAAAAAGAAAAAAAAAAAGCTTGCTGGTCTGGAACCAGGAAACAGTGCATAGAAATGTCTTCTTGAGAAATGTCAAATGTGATAAACCGTGCAGGAGAGAGAAACTGTGTCAAGAAAATCTCTCTCAAAAGAGCATACCGGTAGTGTGTGTCTACTTTCCACCTCTCTCAAACAATGACAGAAGGGAGTACCGGCAGATACTGGCATGGATCATGAGCAAAGATGGCAGATTTCCATGCATGTTTCAGAGAGGTATGTGCCAGCCAAGCAACTGCCATTGAAAAGTATCAGAATGCCAACAGATAGCTTTCTCCAGGTACTACAGACCTGCTTTCCCTAAGCCAGGCCCAACAAGAAAGGTGATCCAGGAACATGACCTACTTGGCAAAATCACTTCGACAAAAGAGTGCCAAAAGGTGATTCTACAAGGCAACGTTTTGCCTCATTTTAGAAGACTTGAAGAAATGCCGAGAATTATTGCAGCTCCTCCAGAGTATCGGCGGAGCATACAAACAAGGTCTTTCATTTCAGGTGTTCTCTTTGGCAGCCTGAACGACCCCGCTTCTAGTCTGCCTCGAGGAGTTGGGTTCAAAGTGTGGAGCGTGCTGTGAGGCGGCACGAGCTAGACAATTCCCATTACCCACGTCTTGCTCCCTGCCCTGCCATCTCGAGCCGACGCTCCACGAATACAAATAGCCAAGGCCGTGGCTAATCCCCTCTTCTGAAAGAATGCGGACGTGACGGCCACTGTCTCACTGCTGCAAAGAGATAGAAAAGGCTTTTGTTTTTATGTTTGGTTAAGCAGAAAAAGAAGAGGTAAGCGAAAGAAAACACAACTGATGGAAGGAGGGACACGGTTTTCTTCCATCCATCATGTTGATTACTCTCGCATTTGTCTGAGAGCCTGTCGCTCTGACGTCTCACAGGTTGTGGCGGCGGCAGAGCTGTTCCCAACGCAATGGCATTGTAATAGCCCACAGCAAAGACGCAACAATTAACCTTTTTATTACACGCCTGTCAGCCACAGCAGACGGTTCACGGTCTCAAAGAGAATAAAATGTGGGAGTGCAAGCGAAGAAAGGCGACTTTTTATAAGCTCACCTGAAAACAGGACAAAACACCACAGGCATTGTTTGTGCTAGTAATACAAATAAATCTGCTCTTTTTCAGGATATCAAAGTGAAAATCATTTTGTGCAAACAAAAGAAAACTGGATATATATCATATATAACTGTGCAAGCAGCCAACAGTTGCTTCTTAGATATCCATTGTCAGTGCATGCACGTATACATTTGTGGAAGATGATGGTACTGCTATATATGATTTATTGATGATCTTCCCCTCTTTGACTCCCAGACAGCAAAGGTCGAGGGCCATACAGTGTAGAAAACCAGCACATACAGAGAAATTTTATGGCTCAGTTTTCTATTTCAAGCTCAGGGGAATCTGTTATTTTTTATTTAAATGTCAGCTTTGTCACTGACTTTTCTCTTAATGTTTCTTAAGGTAAAAAAAACCCATCCTTATGTGGCATTACAATGAATGTACATACTGTATGCTAAATATTATCTAGTTAGATATGTGTAATACATGTCATGTGCTTATTGAAAAATTAAATGATTCAGTTCATTAACATGTTAGTAAGGCAAAGTTTCAACTAAGGATACAGAGTTATACGACGAATGTGGATCACATAGATCAGATCACTTGTTCTAAAATTAATTTGCCAAGAAATGTTTAACTTTACATTTATATTTACTCTGTACATTACAGTTCATGTACTTCGCAGTATAAGTATCATAACGTATATACAGCTGAATCTTCTGTAATAGTTGGATATGAGTCCCTCAGTTGTCCTCAGTGTGAAAAGATGGATCTCAAAATCATGCAGTCATCGTTGGGAATGGCTCAAATACACAAAAATGTTGAAAAACCAAAGAATTTGTGGGACCCAAAGGATTTTTCTGAAGAAAAGCGGGCAGTTTAACTGTTTAACTTTTGAACGGGGTCATTTTTATAAACTCAACTATTATTTTCTTTTGTGGACTATATGTAAATGTCTTCTATGTGAAATATCTTATTCAGGTCAGTACTAAATAAAAAATAACATGCATTTTGTATGATCCCTCTTATTTTGGTTTTGCATGCAATATTTAACATTCTTCAGATTCTTCAAGGTGTATGTAAACTTTTGATCTTAACTGTATATATAAATTATCATAACTAGAATTTGGAAGACATGAATTTATCGTACTGAAAACATTGGGTTTCTTTCCTAATACAAAATAAAACATTATATTTTGTATTGATTTTTGGATGAAAAGTGACCTAGGCATACATTACATAAATTTCAACCAGTAATGTAGAATACTGACTGAATATTGTTGAATATTCTGCAAGGTGTATGTAAACTTTTGACTTCAGCAGCAATTAAAAAAGGCTGAAGACCCCTGCTTTAGACTAGACATATGCAAGACTACTACAGTCTGTTTCTCCAAGGAAAACTGTCTAGGAGAAACATTTAAGATGTTATATAAGTTGTAATTTTCCATCCCTATGTGGGATTTTCGCTGAAACACCATTTAAGCTGTGTGGACTGTCAGAAAAATCACACACTTTGGTTAAACCTGTTGTACAGCTGAGAATACCTCCCTAAAAAGACCACTGAAAATTTCCAGCTCACACTTTTTCAGTTTTCGAGAAATAGTGAGCTTGTTCACTCAAAACAGGTTTCCAGGGAGGAAAGCCTCTTGTGCCCCTTCAAAAAAAAGCATTTGTCTCTGACTTTTCAGAGCGAAACTCCTTCAGAGAGATTTTAGTGAGGTTACACAGTCAACTCTGTGAGACTGTAAGGGCTTGATGTAACTTAATTGCATTCCTCTTTCCCTCCAACGGCAAATTGAATTTCAGGGTAAGACCCAACTCAAACACCTCATAATCCCTGCTGTTTGCCTCCTGCAAATGAAACAAGGTCACTTTCATTTCGACTCAAAGGGCCCAATATAGCAGCAGCTGTACTGCCAAACCTACCTGCTCTCACACATTTACAACAATGGTGCTGCATCAGCAGACGCCCTGACTGACTTATTAAACTCCACTGCAGGCAATAACGCTGAAGGATGAAGACAGGACAGACAAACAAAGCTCTCTCGCTGTCATCCTGTCCTTGCATTTATAACAACATGGTCTTGAAGTAAAACCAGTTGAGAGCCGCTGCCCAGCATGGGTCAATATATGATGCAGTTTGAGTAAGAAAACCCAACGTGGCTTACCTGCGACACTGAGCCTAGCTGTACGGCTTAAGATGGTGCCCAGGTTCTCTATAGTGGCCACGCATTGGTAAACCCCCTCGTCGGGTTTATTGTGTTTAGAGTGGACCACTGAGCTGATAAGCAGAGAGCCGTCGGCCAGGACCTGCCTGCGATCGTCTGAGGCCAGACTGAGGAAAGAGCCATCTTTCTTCCATTCGATCTTGGCAGGAGACTCGCTGTGGACTGAGCAGTTGAGCAGCGACGGCGCTCCTCGCACTGCCAGCGTATCTGACGGCTCCGTGGAGAACCAGAATGGGCTGAAGTTCCTCACTGCTGATCCTACGAAGAAAGAGGATAAAATCAGCACTGGATTTCTCATCATAACACATTATAATGAACTGAAATTAGGTTGAACTTTGGGTTGAGGGATTTAATAACAGAAGGTATTTGCATCATTGCAATAAAATTCAAATTACGTTTGTGTGAATGAACGTGAGCCATGGCTTTAGGTTCCAAACATTTAATATATTTCAACATTTGTTCATCTCAACATTTCAAATGTCAAAACTTTATTACTAGTGTCTGAAAATGACCAAACATTGAGGTCAAGAGAGGATAACACTGAGCGACTGCATTGTAAATCATTTTAATTACAAACATAAAATTACAAACAGAGCCCATGGACATAAGGACGTTCATTTGAATATCTTGTAATGCTGCTCTCTGAAGAAACAGGGCTTAGAAATGACAAGTCTAATGCAAAAAGTCAAACTAAGCACAATTACTTTGCATTTGTCCTCATAAATTATTCAAATCTCAGCCTCGAGAGTCATCATGACTTTGTGTGGATAAATAACTTGAATCATCTGTACTTCTTGGATGGGAAATGAATAATGAGCTTTTTAAGGCTTTTTTAAATACAGCACCAAGTGATGAGTCGAATGCTAAATATAGCTGGAAGCAGTTGAGACCGGTTTATGGCGAGTCTACAGAGAGATGGCGTGACTGCGGCCAGGACAAGAACCAAAAGTCATCATTCTGACATTTTAAGTCATGGGTTAATGTCTGGGATCACTGCTAATGAGGATGGCCTTCTCCTCTCTTAAATTCAAAACTGAAGCTGTGTTTGAATCACAGATCTTGATACTACAAGTAAACACTACAACTGGTGTTTTGATTTCGGGGTATTTTCAGGGCTGTCCCCCTCTTTTCAAGGATGCAAAAAAAATTGATTGATTTGTGACACTCCACCACTATAACCAAAGTTTAGACTTTGCAACTAGTTCACATTGACATATATATGAATTGCCCAGTGAGAATCTTAGAGAGGCAGGTCCAGCGGTGCCATCCAAATTCTGGTTTCCGGCTTGATTTAAGACCAACTCTCCAGCTACTCGAAAATTACAAGCAGGTGTTTCGGAGCAGGGCTGTAACTACAGTCTACAGGAACAGCTAGTGTGTAGACGCTTTCCAAGATGTGTCATAATGCAAGTCTTAATGCAACCCAATTATGAGTTGCATTCTCAGCATTGCCACAAAGGCACTATAGCATCCATTAGCATAAACTGCCTTCTCTATGGTAAGGGCGAATTCCAGCTGGAAGCAAGCATCCCTATTCCCATCTCACTCCAAAGGTCAGAGGCCTTGAAGTGGGTACTTTCAAGGGAGCAAGGCAATTGTGTCTCATAATATGACCGTTTGGAATGACCTTCGGTAACGACCATGAGGGAGGGAACGCTGTGAGGTAGTTATGTTGCTTGCTTTCACTTGGAATGACCCTTCGTGTGGCGTGCCCTTCAGTGCCCTTCAAGGGTGCAAAAACGTTTGTAATTCGTCCTACAGTGTCTCTTTAAAGGCGTGTTTCTGTCATTAACTACTTATGTCGTTCCAAACCTGTAAGACCTTCATTCATCTTTTATTTTTGACAAAATCCGAGAGCTTTCTGACCCCGCATAGACAGCCACGGAACTACCGCGATCAAGGCCCAGAAAGGTAGTAAGGACATCGTTTCCATGTACAAGCCTCTAATCACTTTCAAGTGAGAATACTTTGACAACAGCCATTTATGAACACTGATCATTTATAGTGGGCCTTTAAGTACACTGCAGTCCCCGGCTATCAAGGACACCAATATTTTAACGACTCAGAAAAGATGAATCACTGTCTGGCAAACTGATATTTCTGTATGGAGATAAAAGTCTGGCTCATGATTTTTTGGCAGTACTAGAGCACAATGTAAGTGTATGCTGGCTTTTGTAAACTGCTAGAGCATTTGAACCCCGGAAACAGCGACAAATGATGTTAGACTTAACAACTGGATAACTTATTTAGTTCAGTGCACATTCATTTGTAACATCAATGTGAAACATTCATAAGCATTAATGCTGCATTTGTGTATACAGTACGTAGATTATCCATTAGCTACCACAAGCTTCACTATGGCCCGTTCACATAGTGGAAGCATATTTCCTATCTCAAATGATTTTAAAGTCTCTTGTAATGGAGTTAGGGGGCGTTGGTCAGATAGGAAGTATCGGGGTCTGTGGGTAGTAATTGTGGTCAACCCTCTGTCCACTAAGAGAGGCCTCTGGAACCAAACACTTATGTTTATGTGCTAACTCGCACTTGGACTTCTATAGAAACAGCACAGAGAGCTTTACAACAGCTGCTTTTGTTGGCTGAACTGTTCTCCTGCTATATAAGATAATTGCGCTCTGGCAAATGTTAAGCTTTCCTCGAATAGTTTCCTTAAGACTGATGCGAGGCAACAGTTGTTCCAGCATAAACACATCTGGATTACATTAATTCCTGTGAGATAGATGCACTTTCTGTTCACAAACATCATTTGTACTCCGTAGTCCAGAGATAACTGTTATACAGCTTTCAACAAAGAATTTCAATAAAGAAACTGTTTATAACAGACACCAATAAACTCTGGTATACACTGGGGTCTGAATGTCTGAGACCACTAGGTCTCGCACTAGATCGAATGCCACATTCCATATTTTATTATCATCATAAAAACTTGAGTGAGAAGTTTCGTTTAAATATTTACATGAATTTCAGGTACAACATGTCCCCCTGCTAATGATATCAGCACTTAAGCTGATATAAACTGTAGAAATTTCTGGTTTGCTTCAGTGGACAATTTTATACATTTGCTTTTGATTATAGTAACCTAGAAATTTTGTTTTTCAAAATCCTAAAACTTGGGTTTTTGTAATCTTTATAAGAAATATCCCCTTTTTCAAATCAAGCCTTTCTCAGCTTCTTATCGGTGTGACGTCACTGACACGACCGTCTTACCTGACCTGCCCTGAGTGAGCTGTGAACAATCTGACTCTGACCGCCATTGTTTCGACGCCTGTGCAGGGGAATACACGAATGATCTACATAAATGTGTCTATGTTTGCGCAAATTATTCATGACGCAGCTTCACATACGGCAGAAGTGAGTATATAGGTTATGCATCTTTGCAAATCTCCTTTCTTAGTAATGTGCTAGTTAGCAAGTTTCGTGGTTAAACGCGGCTAAATGTGGCTAATGTAAACAGATCTGCTCATCACCCCACGAAGAGAGGGGCGGGGCGAGCAGAGCTCATTAGCATTTAAAGGAACATGCAACAGAATGCCTCGCTCTGAACAGGGCTGATTTTGATGAGGTAAAAAGAGTGTTTTTTACAATACCACTGAAAAATTTTAACCAAAGTTTGTTATAGACTTCTCATTAAGATGCTAAAGAATCATATCAGCTTGTGGAAAACAGGCATCCGATGACCCCTTTAAAAATTTTACAAATGAGGAGAAAAAGCCCAGATTTTCAATGCAGTCCAGGGTGTTTGAGCTCTACTCAGGTTTAATATGTTTAGTCTCCACTGTAGAATAAAGTACCATGGTACTACTATCTAATGTAATCACTATACCATGTTACCACCATAGTACTTTTTAATAAGAAACAGGAACACATAGGTAGATATGAAGTAATCAAGGGAGATCCCAGAGAGCTTTCCACAGATGGAGGGGCCTGTATTCCACGGGTGAGAAGGGAATTCAACCCTGCAGCAGAGCATCAGAAGATCAGCATACTTCATGATTAGCATGTTAGTGGCTGTTTGGATCATGCACAGAGATGTGCAATACGGCTCATCCAGCTACCACTTCACCATCAGCTACAACTGATGACCATCTGCTGCTGCTCAGACCTTGCATCCCAGAGTCCCACAGTAAAGCTGATACTGACACCACATTCATGGTCTCCTCCTTTTAAGCAATATTCAAAGCTCATTAGGCTTTTAGAGCTCTGCTACACATCTACGATCCATAGCAGGGACAAAACAACTGCTTCAGCATACAAAAAAACAGTGAAAATGATTTGTGCTGCTACCTCAGGATATATGAACATAAGAATACTCAGTGGCTGAACCCTTATGAAAATTAACCATGGTTTTACCACCAATAAAACCAAAAAAGCATGGTTACTATAGTTAAACCATGGTAACCACAAATTAACCATGGTCTTGCTACCCTAACCATAGTTTAACCATGGTATTTGTAGTAAAACTATGGTTATACAAATGGTCAGTGCACCAAAAAACCATGGTGACTACACTTTTACTATAACAAAACCATGCTAGATTTTCGTAAGGGAAACTGTTTTGTTAAAGTGTAAAGTTGAATTATCTAGTTGTGACTCTGGACCACAAAACCATTTATACATGATCTAAAAGCCGAATAAATAAGCTTTCCATTTATGTAACCAAACATTAAGTTTTGATATATTTACGGTAGTAAATTTACAAAATATCTTCATGCAACATGACTTTACTTATTATTCGAATGATTTTTTGGCATAAAATAAAAAACGATAATTTTGACCCATGCAATGTATCGGTGGCTATTGCTACAAATTTACTCGTGCTACTGTTTTGTGACTAGTTTTGTGGTGACATTTGGTATCTAAAACCCTCAGCAGTTTACGGGTGTCCATAGTCTAATGATGCACATTATATTATGTTTTAAATTAGGACAGATCCAGTATTTACGAAATTTACAATGTATACTCTGGTTGCTCAGGTACGATTTTCTTTGCTCTGTAGATTATGTTTTAATTTCACTAGCAGCCTGTGATTTCACTGTTGAAAGACAGAGCATTATTAGATTCATAACACTGGCAATAACACTGGATATTGGTCATAAATTATCTGTATAAACCAACAAATTGTCTACAAAGTGCACCCTAGCCTAGTCAAGTTTATTAGAATTTGTTACTACAAGGAATTTCTATATCAGTGGCTCTTGTAATGAGTTTCCCATTCGGTTTGCAAATATGCATGCTCAAGATTTAAAGCTGGCACCATATTTATCATTTAATGGGCTCAAAACACAGAGGAAAAAGTGCAGCATAGACCAATTACACAATCTCTTTAGAGTCACTTGAAATTCAGATTAGATACAAGGACTCTGCGGCCGTGAATGATTTTAAATACTAAGCAGGTCAGAAGAATATTGGATTTTCAGAGGAATAGTGTCACATAAATGATGAATAATGAAAAAGAGAACAACCTTGACCATCCCTGCTGAAGGATTAGGAATATTCCAAAGTTAGGGCCACTCATTTAACCACCTCAATGATTTTTGAACTTGTCAAACCCAGACAGTATATGAAATGGATATTAAAAAATGGAATGGATATGCAAATAAATGCAGCTGTACTAAAGAATAAAACATTGCTACCAAGGTATTTGTCCAAAATACTATTTGTACAAACATATGTTTTCGTTATTGACTCAATAGAGTGATCTTTGGTGTCAGGAAGCAGGCAGAAGCCTAATCTATTCTACTTTTCACTGCTCAGGAATTGACTTGAAAACGTGTTCTGCAGTGCACGGTGCAGGGAACCAAGAGAAAATGAGGTTGTCTGTTTGATAAGTATGAGCTGTTACTCCTGTCCCTAGTCCTGTGAAATCCATTTTATTCCACATCCAAAGAGCACTTCAGAGCCACAGCTCCAGTCATCAGAAAATTCTGAAGCCAGGCAGATATGGAAGAAAAAAAGATTTGTCTTGTGCCTCATCCAAAGACTTTCACCTCTATAAAGTGTCTGTCAGACTGCAGAGGACAGATGGGTAAGATAGCTACAGAGAGTTCTTTACGATCAGCAAGTATGCAGCTATAATATTTTTATTAGAAATCTCAGTTCAGGAAAGCTAACATGTATTTTCCTGGAGTGTTAAACTAAAAATACATACGTCACCCTGGACCACAAAACTAACCGTAAGTAGCAACAGCCAACAATACATTGTATGGGTCAAAATGGTCGATTTTTCTTTTATGCCAAAAATCATTAGGATATTGTGTAAAGATCATGTTGGTGGTCATGAAGATATTTTGTAAATTTCCAACTGTGAATATATAAAAATTTATTTTTTGATTAGTCATATGCATTGCTAAGAACTTCATTTGGACAATTTTCAAAGGTGATTTTCTCAATATTTTAATTGTTTTGCACCCTCAGATTCTAGATTTTCAAACACTTGTATCTTGGCCAAATATTGTCCCATCCTAACAAACCATACATCAATGGAAAACCTTTGTGGTCCAAGGTCACATACATTTTAAGGAAAATTTATTACATATCACCAGTGATTAGGCAATTTTATATTACACAACATGGCATTTATGTTACACATCTTAAAATGTGACTCGCAAACGCGACTCTATATCTGCTTAATATTTAATTGATAACTTATTAGTATTCTCTTTTATCTTATATTATGAGAAATGTGCGCACTGCCAGTTTTCTATGTTGAGTGAAATATCCACACAGAGACACTTCTGAAACAAAGACCTCCTATACCTGGTTTCTTCACAACAGGAAACCACATGGTCTCTGTTGGCTCTCACACAAAGACCGGGCTGTGGCAATCAGGTACTGTACACAACCTTCATTTTCAACAGCAGAGCGATGAAAGACCACTTTCTTTCCAGATCACCTCTTAATGAGGCTCAAGTCATTTCCAGAAAAAATGATGGGAATTCCACATAAACATATAATCAAAACAAAACCCTAGAATAAAAGATCTCACATTGAAATAATACAAAGCAGTCATTGAGACCAAACTAAAATAGCTAATTTTATTGCAGCACATAAAAAGAAGAGTAATAAGTTAAAATATCAGTTTCATTATTAATCAACGGGATCACATCTGGAAATTACATTTGAGCATGCCTTTTGCCAGAATTTCTGTTTCTAGTTTCTCCACAATAGGGAAAATGCCCTGCGGCTTTGCATTATTGAGTAGAAGGGGCTTCTGAGCTGTTTGACCTTCAGTTAAATAAATATACACTTAGAGCAAAAACCGTTTGCGCTTTGGAAAATAGCCAGTCACAGGTACGGATTTTATTTTCAAGATATCAAGCAGCTTTCTCTGCTCTTCTAGACTCAATCCCAGTTCTTTGTTATTCCTTTCCAGGCTCATTAGTCCGACTGAAAAGCCTCTTTCCTTTCATGTCTGTCCACCTCCAGTTTGTCTGCTTCTCTCTCGGCTAGCCTTTATCTCCCAGTATCATTTCTTCGCCATCTGTCACTGCTGAGCAATGAGGAATCAGCGGTGATCTGCTTACGAGAGCCGAGGCTCTGAATGTCGGAGAACTGACTCAGGGATGTGTAACTTTGGTTTGGACTTCCCTGTGGAGATTTCGCATTTTAAACCCATCAAATAAACTGTTCTCTCAGCGTATACTTTATGATCTCATGCTGAAAGCTAAAACTGAACGTCATTTTCATGCACAAATTTACAAAGGAAAAAAAACAGATTGAGCACTGTTCCTCATGAGCACCTCAGAACTGCTGGAAGTAGTAGGATAGTTTAATCTTATTAAACTGGATTAAAGATCACATTTCACTTTCATTATATACAGTTGAGGTCAAAAGTTTACATACACCCTGCTGACCTGAATAAGATACTTCACATTAAAAAGGCATTTACGTATAGTCCACAAGAGAAAATAATAGTTGAATTCATAAAAATGATCCTGTTCAAAAGTTGATTCTTAATACTGTGTTTTTATCTGAATGATTCACAGCTGTGTTTATTTTTATTGTCGTTGTTTAGTGATCATTCTTCATGAGGCCCGTGTTTGTCTTGAACAGATAAACAACCCCACAATTTTTTTGGTTTGTTTTTTCAGCAGTATTGTGTATTTAAACCCTTTCCAACAATGATTGTATGATTTTGAGATCCATCTTTTCAAACTGAGGACAACTGTGGGACTCATATGCAACTATTACAGAGGCTTAAAATGCTCACTGATGCTTCAGAAGGAAAAACGATGCATTAAGAGCCGGGGGCTGTAAACTTTTGAACAGAATGAAGATGTGTACATTTTTCTTATTTTGCTTAAATATCTTTTTTCATTTAGTACTGCCCTTTCGAAGCTGTGGAAGATACTTCCATGTTTCCCAGAAGACAAAATAAGTTAAATTTACCCTGATCTTCAAATTTAAAAAGTTTCACCCCCCGGCTCTTAATGCATTATTTTTCCTTCTGAAGCATGAGTGAGCGTTTGAACCTTCTAATAGTTGCATATGAGTCCCTCAGTTGTCCTCAGTGTGAAAAAATGGATCTCAAAATCATACAGTCATTGTTGGAAAGGGTTTAAATACACAAAAATGCTGAAAAACTAAAAAATTTGTGCCACCTAAAGGATATTTCTGAAGGCAGTTTAACTGTTCAGGACAAACAAGGGACTCATGAATAACTATCCCTAAAAAACAGCTGTGGATCATTCAGGTAACAACACAGAATTAAGAATCAAGTGTATGTAAACTTTTGAACAGGGTAATTTTTCTAAATTCAACTATTGTTTTCTCTTGTGGACTATATGTAAACATCTTTTTTTTTTGTATGTAAACTTTTGACCTTAACTGTGTATATAATTAGAATTTGGAAGACATGAATTTATTGTACTGAAAATTGGGTTTCTTTCGTAATATAAAATAAAATATTATATTTTGTACTGATGAAAAGTGACCTGGGCATATATTACATCAATTTCAACTAGTAATGTTGAATATTGAGTGAAGTTCACTCTCTGGTACAGAGTTGCCTTGTATCAAGTATCCTTTTGGGTTTATTGACCCATTTAAAACTTCATGTTGTATTGTTTGGCTTCAGAGGTCTATTTAAAAGCTGACCTCCTCTTAAAATCTTGGATGGATAGACTACAGTGATAATAGCGGGGTGGGAAGATGAGCCATTTTTAAAGGTCACTGTCACCACAGAATAAAGGAATGAACAGAGAATGACAGTCTCCTGTATTGTCTTCAACACTCACTTCCTTTTCTGTATTTCACAGATGCCCACTTCATCTTTCACAGCAGCTACTAGGAACAAAGACTATTCTCGCACTCAGGACCCCTGGCCAGCGACAGCCCCTCACCCCACGGTCTGGATGTTGCGATAGTGCCTTTGCCCTCTCAACAAGGGTCCAAGGTGTAACGGCTGTACAAAATGATTGGTAGGCCTCCATGCCGGCTTTATTAGTTTGGCACACGCTCAGCTGGCAGAACAGAGGCGAAAGGATACAATTTTCGCAACTCAGAACACCTCAAGCTACCCTTCATTCTCCTGCCAGGGAGCATTTCCAAGGCTTAAAAAATCCTAAGCACAAGCTTAAGCCAATTCTGTCCCCCCGCTACCGTATTTAGCAGAATTATAGGATATTTAGCTGAATTAATTTTGACTCTAATAGACCTGCGAAAAAACAACACCTTTCTTTTGCTTCTGTGGTTCCCTTTTACTGCACAATTAAAGAGACAGTTCACCCCAAAAAAATAAAAATAAAAATCACCCTCAAGCCATCCTAGGTGTATGACTTTCTTCTTTCAGTCAAATACAACTGGAGTTATATTAAAAATGTCCAGACTCTTTCAGGCTTTATAATGGCAGTGAATGGGGGCTGAGATTTTGAAGCCCAAAAAGTGCATCCATCCATCATAAAAAGTATTCTACAAAGCTCTGAGGAGGTAAAAAAGGCCCTCTAAAGCAAAGTGATGCATTTGTCTAAGAAATATATAAGCTGTAATCTCTAAATGCGTTATATTGCATTATATATTATATATAAACATAAGGGATAGTACAGCGAAAAATGAAAATTCTGCCATCGTTTACATACAAATACCCCATTTTTTCTATGTTCCACAGAAGAAATATCCTACAGGTTTGAAATGAAATGACATTAGGTAAATGATGGCAGTTTTTTATCTTGCGGCTTTAAGGTAAAAGCATTTACCCAAAAATGGAAATTCTGTCATCATTTACTCGCCCAAAAAACCCTTGTGATTTTCTTTCTTCTGTGGAACACAAAAGGAGGTATAAAGCTATTCCTATGCCATCTGAAGACTTGAGGCGTGAGCTCTGTGAGCTTTTAAGGTGCTTGGGTATAAACCACTGTCTACTTTCATTGTACAGAAATAAGCAGCTTGGATAGTCAGCAAAATATCTCCTTTTGTGCTCCATGAAAGAAAGTATTTTGAGATTGGAACGAGTAAATAATGACATCATTTACATTTTCAGTTTAGCAAACCAAGGGTTAGCTATCATAATGACTTTGCATCTGATATTTAAGCCCTAGAGAAAAAAAATGTCCATTCTATTTGGAAATGCCTGGGATGCATTTTAGTATTACAATTTTCTATAAAATATTTAAAACACTCTACAAAAACAACAACTTTAGTGCTTTTCAAAAATAGTGCTCTTCACATAAAATGCTCAGGAGACTTAATTTAGGCCCCGTCCCAAATGGCACCCCCTCCGACTCTACACTTTGCCACATAGACTGCTGGGTAATAGTCCACTGTGGAGTTCGCACTAGTGGATCATAAATCATAACATGACAATTGGAATACCCTACAGTCCTATGGACTTACAGAAGTGCCACGAAACTACAATTTTATATGGGGTGCACAAAACAGAGCCTTACAATTGATTCCAACAGTCTGACGTTAACACTCTCTAATAAGCACAAAAATCTATAGCACACAACAACAATGAATATAACACTCCATTTTAATTACATTTAAAGGAGAAGTTAACTTCCAGAACAAAAATGTACAGATTATTTACTCACCCCCTTGTCGTACAAGATATTCATGTCTTTCTTTCTTCAGTCGTAAAGAAATTATGTTTTTTGAGGCAAACATTTCAGGATTTCATTCCATATAGTGGACTTCTATGGTGCCCCCAAGTTTGAACTTACTAACCTCAAATGCTCGTCTTGTTTAGCTCTACATGAACTCTGTGTATATCGGTTCAAGACAGTTAGGGTACGTCAAAAAACTCTTATCTCATTTTCTTCTCCAACTTCAAAATCATCCCCCATCGCGGTAGAAGTACTGACTCAGTGTGCAAAGAAGATCAAACGCCCTTTACAAAAAAGGTAAAACAATGTAGGACGATTTTGAAGTTGGAGAAGTAAATGAGATGGGATTTTTCGACATACCCTAACTGTCTTGAACCGAAATACACAGAGTTCACGTAGAGCTAATCAAGACGAGCATTTGAGGTTAATAAGTTCAAACTTGGGGGCACCATAGAAGTCCACTATATGAAGAGAAATCCTGAAATGTTTTCCTCAAAAAAACATAATTTCTTTAGGACAGAAAAAAGAAAGACATAAACAAAGTAAATTATCTATACATTTTTGTTCTGGAAGTGAACTTCTCCTTTAACTATTTATGTAGATGCTTCTCAACCTTTTTTACTCAAAGGTCTTCTGTCCAACACGAAGATTCCTATAATTCAGAGCTAACAAAAACATGTTCTAAGAAGGTGTTGCTAAGGTTCCTACTATGAAAATGTTATTTCTAAACATTCTGAAGATCAAAAACACCTTTTTTTGGTTACGCAAACTTTAAGGGAACATTCTTTTGAATGTTCTACTTTGGAATGTTCCCTGAATTTAAAAAAACGTTAGAGGAAAGTCTAACTAAAAGTTTTAGAAATATATATAATATATATATGAAGAGTTCAGGTTCAAAAGCCTCTAAATCCATCTGACGTATTTCTTTAAAATAAGCATTTCTTTCTGGCTACTTTGTATAGGTTTCTATGTAAGTACTGCTACTTCTGATTGGGCTGAGGCTAGAATTTAGCGAGTTTGAAGTTAACGTATTTGATGGACGTATACTATACTATGTGTCAGAAGTATTCACTCAGTATCATTATCTCATTTTTAACCGAGATGGCTTTTAGCTGGTTTTGCATCTGAACTCTTCATATAGCATTTTTGTGCTAATGTTTTTAAATCCAGAAAACTGCTGTAACTATGACAGTGCTTCTTGTTTTCAAACTTTTTTAATTAACAGATACCAGGAATGTTTAAATATGCATTAAACAATTTAACCTTCTCATTTTTGTGGAGGACTCTGACTCTGTATTGTTATTTAATATGTTCTTTAATTAAAAAAATAGATATAGAGAAGAAACAAAACTTAACTAATGCTTTTTTCAGCATTTTAATTAAAGTTCAAATCATTTTAAGTCCCGCTGTAGCTACCTCGAATGTTTTCTGAGGACTCCCACTGGGTCCTAGCCCTCTGTTTGAGAACAACTGCTTTAGAGACTGCATTTCTCTTATCTTCCACCATATTGGAGTTTGTTTTTCTTTTTTTCACTTATGGATTTACTGGTGAGAATTACTGGAATTTTACCAAACACATAATGTTGCTGCCAAAACAGCATGTTGAGAGAGCATCTATGATGCCTTAAAATGCTACCCAGGTAAGCAGCTCACTTGATAGATGATACATTTTCAAGTTTCACATTGGTGATGGATTCTTCGTACTGGTTTCCTGCTGCAGTTAGCGATCTATAATAGATCTGAAAGTAGGACCGTATGCCACTCACATGCAGATGGAAGCCCCACAAAGGTGCAGCTAAACAGTTTAGCTCAGATGGGGGAAGGGCAGGGAAGTCCATGTGAGGCAGGAAAGCCTTCCAGCAGCAAATGAATGAAAATAAGATGATACGAATCTGATATTGGGAGTCGGCGAGCTGTCTCTAACAGATAGCGAATCCCCTGAGCACACAGGTAATTTCCCGGCTGCAGAAAAGCCTCGCTGCATGCGCACCTCTCACCTCAGTTGGACATAGTAATTAACCATGCTGATTGGAACTCGATCTCCTTCAATCATCAAAGTCGGCCAGCTCGCTCTTGACTCAAGCGGTACAGAGACAAGGACACAGTCATAAAGGAGAGAAAAAGAAACAGCCACAAAAGCTTCACCTTTTATTCTCTGCCACATGCTACAGCGAATGAGACAAAGCCGACTGTGACAAGAGACACAACTATGTCTCGAACTTACTGTCAAAAAACGGTTTCCGAAGGCAATGCTGTGACAAGACAAATCGAATGTGCTCATTGTAGCTAATGTGAATGCTTACTTTTTGAGAACGTTAAGCGAATGTGTTAAATACTGAGGCTACCGTGTAATTATATCAGTTTAAATACACAGGGGTCCATTATGTGACACTTCACTACATTATGACTGCACACCATGACTATGGCACACCAGGATAGACAAACTCTATCAATAAATGATGGGACTGCTTGAGGCAGGACCACCAGACACTGAAAGGGGGGTTAATCGAGAGTGCAGTGACCTGATGATGGGCTGTCTGAGTTCTCATTCGGACCACTCCCACAGCTGCCTTTGAGGATTCTTACTCTCTCACTACAGGGATCATATGGCATTAAGCCGAAAGTACACTTCCCCTGTGTCGCAAATGGTCCACAGGATGATTTTTTTTTTTTTTTTTTTCATCAAAACAGTCTGCACACATTGTCTGCTTTAAATGCTTTTCTGATTAAAATACTTGAAAACAATGGTGCTCTAGTGCATTAGCACCAAAATCACACCTCCATGGAGTGCACTTTGAATTGGATGTCTCAAATGATTTTGTGGAGTAGTTTCTATAAAAATATTAAGAAGTACAATTGTTTTCAACATTAATAATCAGAAGAGTTCCTGCTTCTTTGTACCCACACAGCATATTAGAATGAATCTTATTTCTGAACAACTTTTGAAAAGTAGTGAGTTTAACTATAAGTTTACCACCAAGGTTTAATACAAACATTTTTATTTATTTATTTATTTTAACTAAAAAATCCTTCCGTGCTAAGCTAGTTAGGCTGTTGTTTTGTGTTTAGTTTTTTTTTTGTTTTGTGTTTTGTGTTTTGTTTTGATTTGTTTCAAAGTCATAACAAGGCCATGTATGTGTTTGCTTGTTTGTTTTTTCTACCCGATCTCATGACAAAACGTACCTTTGGGAACCTTTTTCGCAAGACTTGAAATACGTACCATTAATTACATACACATTCACAATAATTACATATCACTGCCCTGTTAAAAAATCCTGCATTTGCTGGTTAGGTATGTTTTGAAGCATTACTGCTGGTTTGAGCTGGTATAAGATGGTCCTTAGCTGGTCATGAGCTGGTTTAAGATGGTTCATGTGCTGCACATGACCAGCTAAGAACCAGTTTAAACCAGCTCATGACCAGCTGGACCAGCTTAAACCAGCAGCCATGTTTCAAAACATACCTAACCAGCATATGCTGTTTTTTTCAACAGGGTGCAGTTTCCAACAGAAATTAACACTAGACGCCGTACAACAGCAGGCACTTGTAATCGTTTTCGTACACAGGATTAGGTAATCATGAAGCGATTTCAGTGAGAGGAGGTAATAATTTGGCAGGGGGCAGAGTATGTGAGCGGAGCAGTGTGATTTTGAACGGAGCGAGGAGCGGATTTTTTAAAAGCCGGAGCGGCGTGGTTTTCACTCGCTCCAAGAGTGCTCCACTACCGCTCCATCACGAGTACAATTCATGCCAACGGCCCGTAATATAACTGCATATTCAGCAAGAACTCACATGTTAAACATAGTCCAACCCCCAATTGCGAAGTGAAACGCGAGAACTGCAAATACATTAGTTACCAAATAATACATGTTCTTTCTATGAGGGTTGCGCTTCACTAAATAAAAAGATTTAATAAATACCTGTTTACAATAAGCACTTATTCGCTCGTACACAGGACAATGCTGAGGGCGCACACGTAATATCTGAGGGAGCGCAGAGCCATGATCACTATATGGGAGAGGAAGCCCGCTGCAAGCCGAGAGGATTCGTGCTGGCACTCTCATACAATAATGCACCCTTGACATTTACCATTAAAATAACGCCAAAAACAGCTTCAAATTAACTAAAAGTCGTAAAAGTTGAAATGCATTTCTTATTGCTTAAAATGAACGGAGACTATCTCATATTTTTCTGTGGGCGCTCGATTATTTTCGTGGGGATTGGCGCCTATGCCCTTAGCACTCTTTCAAAACATCCGCCGTCTTTTCACACAAAACAAAACACTCCGCGTGCCGCGTGAAGGCGGAGCGGTGTTCCTGATTAGCTGAGCGAGGAGTGGGAAATGGTGAACCCGGAGCGGAGCTGGAGCAGAGTGATTATTGAATGCTTGGAGCGCGGAGGGGAAATTGAAATAGTACACTTACAAGTATACTACCAGTACACCAATATCTGTATATTTACTATATCAAGTATATTTAAAAATATACTTAAAGGGGTCATCGGATGCCCATTTTCCACAAGTTGATATGATTCCTTAGGGTCTAATTGAAAAGTCTCTAATATACTTTGATTAAAAATTCTCAATGGTTTTGTAAAACAACACCCTTTTTACCTTGTCAAAATGAGCTCAGCAAAAATCACCTCATTCTAAGGGATTGTTCCTTTAAATGCAAATGAGCTCTGCTCACCCCGCCCCTCTCTTGTTTCTGTGGAATGACGATCTTGTTTACTTTAGCCACGTTTAGCCGCTAAACAGCTAGCTACCACGTTATAAGAAAGATTAATAAAAAAACGCTTATACACACTTCTGCTGTAAGTGAAGCTGGTCATGAATGATTCGCGCGAACATAGACGGATATATGTTGATCGGGGGGCGCA
>JAHKKF010518280.1:0-12348 GCA_019740295.1 Labeo calbasu
GAAGAAGAAGAAGAAGAAGAAGAAGAAGAAGCAGAATAATAATAACGCCAACGGATACAATAGGTGCCACCGCACCTTCGGTGCTTGGCCCCTAATTATGAGTGCTTAAACACCAGCTAGACTGACTGTGTTCATTTAAAATGCGTTCTTTCACTGCCTGATTCAGTTTAATAAAATGCATTTTCCCAAAAATCAGGAATGATTGTGCAAAATTCACAAATGTGATATTGATTTTATACTTTTTATAACAGTTTTGATTTTATATTTTTATAACAGTTCAATAAACTAAAAGTTAATATTAAGAGACTTACGTTTTGGACACCACATTGCCTATTTTTGCTCTATTTCGCCAACAAAAGATCATTCCAAACACAGCCACTGCACTGTTTTGCCTCTCTAAACAACATGATGGTGTTTCGTTCCCGAATGAATTAACCGTTTAAATGATTCGGTTCAATCGCAATGACTCGCTTATCAACTGTGACTTACTGAAACCTATTGGCGGTGGTAATTCCACATTTAAAGTACCTTTTCATTTTTTTTTTTTAATAATTATAAATATCAGCGTTCAACGTTTTAGGATTAAAATATTAAAACATTTTTCATGCATTTGTAACTGCAGGTTAAATGCATTCATGTCCTGCATTAAACAGTGGGTAAATGATTTTATTTGTGTGGTAACAGCCTAAAATGTCTTATTATTCTAAGTGACTTTGTTGATTAAATATAAGAATTTGACGCAAAAGATAATGCACACTTTCAAGGAAAAAATTGACTTTACAAAAGAATGGCTTTTAAAAGGTAAAAATCACTTTAAGCTTGTTTGAAAATATTAATTTCCTCAGCTAGATATTTAATTCTTCTTTACTTAGTGTTTGTTTGGTACACCTAACTCACTGATCATCGTAAAGTAAGCTTTTATCTTAGAATTGGGTTTTCTCGATGACAAGGACAAGACAAGAATATGAATCATCTTTCTAAAAGATTTTTGGTTTTTTTGTGTCTGACTGTAAGCGAGCTGCACAGTTGACACAGGAATTGTTACAATAGAATCAGTGTTGCATCGTCGCTAAAGTTTGTAAACTGCATTTCTTTTTAATTCTTTCCAGTGTTCATACATTCAGCGCTCGCACGCTCTCCTGTACACATAACGCCACGTTCACTTACCTCCTTTTGCAGTGCGTATTTTTTCCGAACTCATACTAAAATTAAAAGATTAAAGCTTTCAACTGCACACGGTTGCGGTCTACTAGTGCGTTACAG
This sequence comes from Labeo calbasu, assembly GCA_019740295.1. Taxonomy (NCBI): domain Eukaryota; kingdom Metazoa; phylum Chordata; class Actinopteri; order Cypriniformes; family Cyprinidae; genus Labeo; species Labeo calbasu. The sequence goes on from JAHKKF010518280.1 coordinate 1,264, forward strand.
GAGCAGTGCGTCTGCAGCAGTGTAGAGATCGTTTCCGCATGCAGTCTGTGCTGCCCGCACAGAATTAAATTGACAGCGCATTGTTTGCGGTAAATATGCTGAAAAAGTATTTTCAATAGCAATGTTTGGATTCGAAATCAAAATAATGGATAAATGTGTTTGTGGAAATCAGACTCGTGCTGTGTGTAAACTATTGTGCAATAATTGCACAATTCTAAAAACAAAAATGCACTGCATGATCAAACTTTTATGTGAGATAAATATATATATTTAAAAAAAAAAAAAAATCTAAAAAACATCAGGCCCTGAATAAGTGTCTCAAAACCCTGATTGGAGTATCTCTCTAAATAATTCTACATGATTAATAGGAGGCTTTAAAAAGATTGGTATCGGCGATCGGCCTCAAAAATACTGATCGGAGCACCTCTAGTTTACATACACTTGATTCTTAATACTGTGCTGTTACCTGAATGATTCATAGCTGTTTTGGTTTTTTTAGTGGTAGTCATTGAGTCCCTTGTTTGCCCTAGCCATTAGTGTTGGGCGATATGCTCAATTTTCATATCGTCCTATCGTCAGCCTGTGAGATCGCCGATACACAATATTATCGTGCTAATTTATTTAATTATGCATTTTGTTTCATTAACGGAAAGTGAACCAACACCAGCATAAGGCTAGCAGCCTAATGTTTTCAATATGACTTAATTTATGTTTAACATAACAATTTAATAGAAACATTGTAAGTTACTAATGCTTACATTTTCTTAGTTATTCAAAAAGCAGGAAAAGCAGCAACAGAAAACGAGCAAAGAACATTAACATAATGACTAGCCTAGCCTAGTCTAACGCAAGTTTATGCACTTTAAAAAACGTTAACGTTAAAAGTTAGGCGCCTAACTTATTTTTGACGGATAATAATAATAACTGTCTCGCTACCGTCAAAGACATCAGCAACAGGCGATATCTCTGACTATCATCTACAAATACTATCGTCTATTAACAAAACTCTACTAGCCATGTTAAACTGCCCACTGTTCTTCAGAAAAAAATCTTTCAGGTCCCACAAATTATTATTATTTTATTTTATTTTATTTATTTATTTTTAGCATTTGTGTATTTGAACCCTTTCCAACAATGACTATAATTTTGAGATCCATCTTTTCACACTGATGACTTAGGGACTCAACTAGCAGCTAGGTTTAAATGCTCACTGATGCTTAAGGAAAAATGATGCATTAAGAGCCAGGGGTGTACATTTTTAAACAGAATAAAATATCATATTTTTTCATGTAGTACTGCACTTCAAATGCTACAGAAGATACATGTTTCCCAGAAGACAAAATAAGTTCAATTTACTTAATCTTTAAATTCAAAAAGTTTTCACCCCTGGCTAAATAAACTACATTTATTTAGTTTAAATTTTGCTAAATAAATTACATTTTGCAGATTCTGCAAGGTGTATGTAAACTTTTGACTGTTCAACCAAAAATGTAGCTTCTGTCATCATTTACTTAATTTTATGTAATTTCAAACCTGCATGACTGACTTTCTTCTGTGATACAGAAAAGATTATATTTTATACCAACATTCTTCAAAATATCATCATCTGTGTTTCAAAGAACATGCGGGTTTGGAACAACAGAGTGAGAACATTTTTGGGTGTACTATCCCTTTGATAAAGATTTAAGGGTTTGATAGATAATAGTCTATGAAACTGAAAAGATCTGTTTATTAACACTTGCTTTGACCAAGAAACTTTATTTCATTGTTCAATAAAATAACATAACATTCGATAATTGAAGGTGGCATTGAAGCCACAAGAATATTTGTGACAAAAGCTTTTGTAGTCTTACTCGGCACTGTCTTGTGTTTTCTTGGTATTCTGCTTTCGCAATGTGTGAAATACTGGTATTGTGGTATTGCAGACCGGCCATCCAATTTAATGAACAATATCCCATAAATTATTCTTCCCCTAAAAGTCCTCACTTCCCATTAAATCTTCTCTCTCCTGGTCTGTTTTCATGGGGGTGCTTTAAAACTTTAGTTTCTCTCTTTTTCACATGCTTTCAATCCCCGTTAGCATCCTTTATCGTGAGAGTGTTTTTGAAGAAGCTCAAACTAAAAATATTGGATTATGAGTAAATGTGTTTAACATTTGGTAAATGCCAGGAAAACCAAGTTACACAAGCACTGCTTGATGTACAAGTGATATGTCTTGGATGTAATCATACATAGATGAGCATCTACATGGCCTGTCTAACTCGATTAGCCCTCTGTCGCCTGTGTGCGTGTGTGTGTAAGCAGCTGCTGTACATAATTGGCATTAATAACAGCTATATTTCAATCTAAACGGCGCGGACACCACAGGATAAGAGTGTGTGTAACAGACGACTTCTGTGAACACCGCTGCCATGCAGATCACAAGCTGAGGCTGCAGGTCATTGAAAGCATGTGTCTTTGAGTCAGGAGTTGAGCTGCAGTAATGAGGAGATGATCTGATCTGTTCCACACACACACACTCACACTCGCTGCCTGACCCTTCAGCCCCCAGTAGCCCCAGGCGCTTTTAGCAAGCAGGCGTATGCGCAGCTGTTTTTGTTTGCATAAGTGGCCGTAAGTGTTTCCTGGTGTCTCTTTAGCTACCTGGTTATATATACAGCGCAGTCTTGGTTTCCTCTACCACCTGTTGTGATTCTAATGTTCGCATACTGATTAAAAAGAGAGGGCAAGCAGGTTCATTTTTTTATCTTATCTCTAAAGCACTCTCTGTTTGTGTGTGTGTGTGTGTGTGTGTGTGTGGAGTGTGGTCTGTTAACCGAGCTTGCCTGTGTGTGGGTGGAGCGTATGACCCTGCTCCACATTAGAGACCCATAAAAGTGTTTGTGTCAGTCGAGTTCAGCTCACGTGGAGTACTGAACGCTGTTCCAAACAAACTTCTGCTCGAGCTTTCTGTTCCCAGAGTCCCCTGAGAATGTTTTAGAGAGAGAACAAGCCAGAAAAATATGCATAAGTGGGAAGAACAAACTTCTATTCCTTTTTTTCCTTCTTGAACTGGCAGCCCGTGCGTTCTGCCGTCCCTCTAGAGCTTTTTCGGAGAAAGAGGGAGGGTTGGAGAATGTGTGTGTGTGTGTGTGTGTATACGCGAGACACCCCTCCTAAACTGTGCAGTGGTATGCGCCGTTTGTACCGACACCAGTGAGAAAGTTGTGGAGCAGCTTGCTGTGCCAATCAAAATCCTGACGGGGCTGGGTTAAGATCGGTCAGTCTCCTCTCCCCTCCACCCCGCGGGGATTACCTGGGTTGACCCTAGCACCCAGATTAGCTAGCGCTCGCACACATCTTTGTGTGTGCATGAGATGGAGATGCCACCGCTTCTTTAGCAGGCTCAAACAACCCTCGTGGCACGCTTTCTCGGAATATGCGCCATTGATCTGCGAGCCGGGTCCCGCAGCTGAGGATCTGATCCAGCGCGACGCCGCTGTCAGGCAGCCCGAGGCGCGCTCGCCTGCTCAGCCTGTTCCTGTCACTAACTCTGGCCTTGGCGCCGCTGCATTCTGGGATATATAATGGGATGAAAAGGACATTCATGAGGGGCAGATAACACATAGATGAAGGTACTTTATGAGTGAGTCAGTGAGAAGTAGTTTTGCGAGCTTTTGGAGGCTGTTGTGATTGTTTGTAGAGACTGTAGTTGCTCCATGCCTGGCTTTGGTTTGATGCAGAAGCCATGGTTGAAGTTTATTTTGTATAGTTTAGTTTGGTGTTAATAATAGTAAGATGATTGTAGTTTTATAGTACATATGTTATTTCATTTTAGTATTATTTAAACTAATAATTATTCATATTTAAATTATTATCAGTTACTGTCATTACATCAATGTCAGCAGAGTGCATGTACGTACGCACGTGTGGCGGTGATTAGCTTGAATCTGCTGTCGACTTGGTGACATCTACAGGATGGGAGGTGTGCTTCTAATAAATTTTAGCGCATTTTCATGCATCAAAATAAAGGCATAGTTTAAAAGATTTTATAAATCAAGCCAAATCAAAATAGATCATTTTTGTAAGTTGTTGATGCTCAATTTTGTTTGCAAGTTGCATTTTTCTTGGCCTGGTCTCCTCTCTCTCCTTTTCTTGATTGGTTTATTTGAGCTTTTGCAGGAGCTTGTGACAGTCTTTCCTTTACTTTACTTGATTTAGAAAATCATGATACTATTTTTACTGAACGTTCCATGTTCAGTAACTTTGCACGTGTTCATTCAAAGTGATTTATAAAATAATCAGCCTCTTTTCCACACATTAACATATATCAAACCACATTTGTTTTGTTGGGAATTAAAAAATACTTCTAAAACTTCTAACTTATATGAAGTTTTGTGAACCAAATGGAAAATTTTGCAGTAATTATTTGTGCTGCAGGTTGTGGGAACCACTGCTTCACCTCTGTCACACAATGAGTACAGATACTGAATGAAAGTGTGTGTCCAAAGGTTCACTGAAAGCTGTAAAGCTGAAGTTTCCAATAAAAGATAAGGTGACATTTGAATATTGACAGTAGATTAATTTTTAATTCTTACTTCCTCTCCTTTGAAAAGATCCATCCTGCTTACTAAAAGAAATGAAAAATCCTGTCTGTTAATGCAGCTTGTGAAAACATTTAATTCATGCAGCCTTTAATAAGCTTTCTGTTTGCTAAGAGTGGAAGTGTTCAAAGTAACTGGTTATAAAAACCATGGTGTGTGTTCTTACACGTTCAGGATATCCCGCATTCTGTTCTTTTCCATTGTGCTCCAGCTGTTTTTGAAAACAAGGTGTCTTATGAAAATGTACCTAATGAACCCTAAACCAGCCTAATTACACTCTTCCTTAAGACCTGTTTGTCAACTAGTCATCTAATCGATTTAGAAAATATTGCATCACTTCCCTACCTTTTGGAGATTAGCCCACTTGTTTGATCCTGCTACAACTACATCTACATCTTGTACAAACTTCTCTTCCCTGTAAAGTCAAGATAATTCAAATTCAAAATGACTGAAGGTATAACACCAGTAGACTATCATTAACTATAAATGTTCTGTAAAAACAATAAACAGCAGCTTTCAGTCAGTCACCATGATGCAAACATGAAATTTCAGACAGTAGTTCTTCACAGACTGTTGTACTCGCGTGTCTTGCAGCGTGTCATGCATGACACGGCATTTTAAAAATGTGGCGCTCAAGTTAAAAGAAGTTCACTCCCATCTTCTTTGATGTTTTTCCTATTCCACTGCCCGTGTCGCATCTTTGTCAACAAAAGCGCATTCTGTGTGAATGGCACGTCACTTGAGTGATTAATCACATGCGCCGATATACATTGGATTGTTCCAGTTTCTTTACTGTTATCGTTGGCATATTGTCAAAGTGTCTAATTCTAACATTTCCTCGATTTCTAAAAAATAAAATCGCGGAATAACATTAAATTAGAATTAATCAATAAAATCTGAAAAATCGCCCAGCCTATTAGTATGTATTTAAATTTTGACTTTATTTTTTGTTTTCAGTTTTTATTGTAATTAATTTTGTCTTATTTAGTTTGTTGCATTGTTTTATTACCAAGCTTTTTTTTTGTTTGTTTGTTTGTTTGTTTGTTTTAGCCATTTTAGTAAATCAACTTAAATATATTCAGGTAAAGCAACATTACTAAATTTAAGTTTAATTTCAGTCAAGTAATTTTTTGTTTAAACGGTTTGTTTATTAATGATAACGCACTGCTTTAGACACCTGCTTATCTGTTGTGAGCAGTTAAAGTACTCATAATTTAGACTAAACCATCATTCCCATACAAGCTATCAAAAAAACAAAGCAGACTGTAAAAGTAATCTTTGGATGAAATGTAAAGTCATTGTAAACTGAGCTCTGAATGGCAAAAATGGGCTTTTATTGTGATCCATATGTCAGTTTTGTCGATGTGCTGTAAGAGAGCACTGAAACAAGCACATCCTCCTCACGCCCTTCAACCTAGAGAACGAATGATCGATCTTGCGTCCGCTTTGTGTTTGCTATATGTCTTTCATGTGTTGGCCCCCATCTCTGTCATTTTTATTTTTGTTTTGACCTGAATTATCTCAGTTTCCCTTCCTTCCCCCCCTTATTTGTTCTCCACGTCTCTGTGGCAGAGGTTCTGCCTTTTTTTTTTTTTTTTTTTTTGGTCCCATCTGGCAGCTGCACAGCTTGTTTGTGTTGGCTGAGCCCTGCTTGTTCCAGTGCTTTGCTTCTCTTTCGTGGAACAGACCGAGCAGGAGGAGGGGCTCCAGTTCCTCTGTCCTCGCCAACAACCATGATAAAGAACCTCGGGCCATTAGCACACTGGCTCCCTCTTCAAACCGAAGGAAAAAAGACCCTCTCCACCAATGGCAGTCCAGCACTTAGACTAATGTTAGTCTAAAGGACACCTTACATTTTCTTCTACTGCTAGCACTTACATGTTCACTTAATTGTCTGACTGCTTATGAAACGCTGCACTAGACAGTGGCTATGTTCACATTGGAAACCTAAATATTTAGTTTGATCGTTTTGCTTTGTTTACATTGGTTTTAATGTGTAACCTGCATTTGTAATCATTGTGAACTGACCCGGCTCCCTTCCTATTTATAAAAACTATAACGTCACCTGCTTAGCACATGCTGTAATAACCTTAATAACAAGATCTCATGTTTGGAAAGCTGTCAAGTAAACTCAAATTGCAAACTTAATTTCCTAATATTGATTTCTGGTAAAGCTTAGATGGCTATAAAAGTTTAAACGAAAGTGAAACATCTCGTTAAATTAGATTTGCTTTCTCTAAACCTTGATAAGCCAAAAATCTCTGAGTTTTTGCACTGAATCTGCTGTTGGATAAATATAGGTCAATCACATCAGACTTTTGTGTTAAATTAATTTATTAAAGTATATGCAAAATGCAATTCATGCATGGGCCTACAGTGACTTAAATATATAAGCATGCTTCTATAATAAGCATGTATTTAATTTCTGAATGCTGAAATGGAAAAAATCTTTCCAACCCCAAATTTTTGAACAGTAATGCATGTCATTGACCCGCATTTATTGCCTCAAATGTGTGACTACAGATACAAAGGGCCCAATTTTGTAATCTCAGATCAATGGTACATGTTTGTACCACATTGGAAACCAATGGATTTTACTCTTGAATTCTGCTGTTATGAGAGAGATGCTTTTTAAACTCTTTAAAGTTTCACTTGCAGTATAAAACACTGGGGTCATTGTGTGTTGTGCGTGTGGATGGTGTTTCCCAAGTCTCTGTTCATGTGAGCACCACCTACAGGACTTTGTTCTGATTGGCCAGTACTTGCTCTGTTTAGCTTTTCTAGCACTTGATGATCTGCCCCTTCTCTGTTCATATTTTTCCTTCCTCTTCTTAGAACTTTCTTTTCGTTGGTGACATCTATGTCCTGGTCTTCATCACATATATTAACATGATTGTATGCTGTGGACGTTTAGATATCGGGCCTCCTTTGAAATACTGTCTGGCCATTCCAGTCATGACAGTCATGCGTATTTGTATCATATGTACTAGATCTTAAGAGTTCTGTGGTTAGGCAAAAAAAAAAAATCAGTCATGGAAAGTTACATCTCGAACCACTTCTAACAACCTTCTAAGAAAGTTCAAGATAAGCTCAAGAATTTTTTTTATTTGACGTAGTCCAGCTAGGTTACTTTGTTCTTGTAATTCAGCCCCAACTAGTTTGCGCACTGTCGCTCAGTCCATTATTTAAATTCATTTTTGCCTTTCTGTTGTCAGGTTTTATGAGAAATGGTAGAATTGCTGTGCTTTATACTTTCCTTGTTAGGAAAGTAGGCCTGAAGGGATGAGATGAGTGAATGTGTGTGAAATGTTTTTTTGGTTTTTTTTAATGGAAAAAAAGTAAGGGAGAGACAGAGATAGATCAGCAGTAACCAGACAGGAATTCTGTCTGATTCAGTCCAGAGCAGGAATGATTTGGAGCATGCATTTCGGTTTGCTGTCTGGGTTTAAACTGAAGTCAGATCCGTTTTGTGGTCTCTGTCACAATGGCAAACAGTGAAATGTAGAAAACTCCTGGGTTCTCCCAAAAACTTAACTTGAAAGTTTCCATGAGAAGGAAATGGCAGTCCAGAAGTCATTTTTATGTCATGATCTACACACAATTTTCATTTTCCAGTTTATTTCATATAAAAACTTGTAGGGTCCTATGAAATCCGTTTTATTTTTTCCCAAATTTATTTATTTTTTCGTTTTAATTTTTCTGTATTCTTTCTCTTGTAATGGTTAAATTACATTTTATTAGTCAAAAAGAAAGTATAATTAATTAAAATTATGAAACTTTACAATTTAACATTAATTTATTAAAAGTTTAACAAAAAATACATGTTTAGGGCCATATGAAATGTATTATTTTATCCTCACCTTTTTTTTTATTGTTACCAAATTCAGTTTAAGCATGTCTGATTATTTGAACGCATAAAACAACTTAATTCATTAACGTTTATTTTTACAATATTTACATTTTTCTGGTTATCAAATTAAGGCATAAAATATTAATTATCTTTTAATCAAATTAAACAAACTTTATTTTTTGGCAAACAAAGTTGCTATTAAAATTAAAACATGAAAGAAATATTGTGTGATTATTCCTTAATAAAATAAAGTTTTAACAATTTTAGTAATAATAGTAGTAGTAGTAGGTACATTCTACTAAACAATAGTAATGTATATCTTCAAGTTAAATTGAATTTTTATTTTGTCATGTTGCCATGAATACCTTTACATTTCTGTGTGTATATGATATGACGATAGTTTCTCCTAAAAGAAACTGTAAAATGCTCATGAAGAAACTGCAGAGCAGTTCTGGAAATGTTGTTTATGTGTTTATGTCCTCATTTGGTGAGACGGCAGACGCTAAAATCACCGTAACCATCACGCACACAGTCTGTGTGTAGTAAACGAAGCCACACTTCTGCACCATTCACAAACATGGAGACACGGAGAACATGAATAATTCATATTTAAATAATGTTTTTGCTTAGCATTTAGAGATACTAGCCCATATTGCGATTTGATTTGATTTGTGTAATTACCTACTTTTGATTAATTCATCCAAAGTTCGACAAATTCCGTGACGTTCCAAACTATACTGTAAATTCCGTTTTTACGACTGGATTCGGCAATTCCGTCCGCGTTTTCTGCATCACGGAACTCATAAGGCCCTAAACTTGTTCTAACAGCACTAACTAGTCACTATTGATTTTTAAAAACTTCATTTAGAGATAGCGCAAGCGTGTGCAACGCAGAAGGCGAGCTTAGTAAATGTAGCTAAAATATTCACTTTGATGAAATACTTGTTAGAATCATATTTCATCATATTGCCCATTTGGTGTTTGATGGTACATAAGCATTCCTTTGCTAATTATTCCTGTGATGGGAGCCTGCTTTTATTGTGGTTCTTGTCCTTTTAAAGCAGATAACGCGACCTTCACAGGAAGACAAGACAGACGACAAGAACGAAGAGGAAAAAGCGGAGAAATCAGAGAAGAAAGAGGACGAGGAGAAGAAGGAAGAGGAGGAGAAAGATGAAAAAGAGGACTCTAAGTAAGTCCCATGTTTTGTTTTTTGTCCCTAGAATTTTTCTGAGATTGGTGTGATGAACTAGCCTAAATTTGCCCTTTTGCTCCAGTGCCACTGTGAAATATCAAAGGCCACATGCACACTGAAAAGTTGGGAATGACAACACCAAAATTATCTTGAAATTGCAATGTTTGCACAATTTTTAAAAAGCTTGAAAGAACCTTTTCGCTCAGATCACCCAAATGTGTTTTGTTGCTCTCTCAATGAGTGTGCAGTAGTTTAAAGAAGGTGAGATGATCTGTTTTCTGTGAGGTGAGCCTTATTGTAACAGGAGCTTAAGATTAACCTTATTAACTTATTTGGTTTGGAGGAGCCCTTTTTGACTTTTCAGTAAATACATAAAATTGTACAGAAGTGGTTTTGAGATCTGTGTAAGCTCCTGCTATGGAAACTCTGTGCTAAGCTCCAAAAGACTAATGCATCATAGCAGGTGAGAAACTCTCACAGTGTGTGCGCTTGTAACTCTGCTCGCTGTGACTGTCTGAATAGATGTTTGAGTTAAGTTCAGTGCGGAGGAGAGCCTTTATTCCTTGCCTTTGCCTCTACAGGGACATCAGTAAAGATAAAGAGAAGTGTGAGGGAGAGGAGGAGGAGGGTAAGGAGCAGAGCACGCCACGCGGCCGAAAGACCGCCAACAGCCAGGGCCGTCGTAAGGGCCGCATCACCACCCGCTCCATGGCCAATAATGAGGCTGCATCTGTGGTGGCTGAGGAACCACCTCCACCCCCACCTGAACCAGGTAACACCCAAATGCCCATGCACAACTGTTACTTGCATTTGTTGAGCGTGTGTTTTTATGTCTTGCAAACTCAAAACGGTTTTTGTGATCCATTGAATATTATTGCTGTTCATTTTAAATGTACTTATTTTCTTCATTCAGAAAGAAATTAAGGTTTTTGAGGAAAACATTCAAGGATTTTTCTCCGTATAGTGGACTTCAATAGGGATCAATGGGTTGAGGGTCCAAATTGCAGTTTCAGTGCAGCTTCAAAGGGTTCTACACAATCCCAGTTGAGGAATAAGGGTCTTATCTAGCAAAACAATCTGTCATTTTCTAAAAAAATAAAATTAAGTTTCCGCTTTCATTCTGCTGTGGCAGAATTCTAGCATTTAATCTTAATTGAAAGAAACTGCTTTTCTTTTATTTAAGAAATATTTACAAGTATATTTATTTATTACCATTTTTATATAATTTATATTATTTATAAATACAAATATTTTGTACATAACACATTTCTCTTAAATATGTACATTAATTTGTGTGTATTTACATATAGATATAATGATTACACACAGTACACACACATATATTAGGCAAACTCAAACTTTTATTTTGTATGTGATTAATCGCAATAAATTGTTTGACAGCCCTATTTTTTACTAATACTAATTTCATGTGATTGGTAACTTATTTGTCTTATTCT
>JAHKKF010518281.1:0-13746 GCA_019740295.1 Labeo calbasu
AAAAAAAACACTATTTAAAATTGCAATAATATTTTGCAATATTACTGTTTTTTCTGTATAAACGCAGCTTAGATTAGCAGAAAAGTTCTTTTTTTAAAAAAACAAAGAATCTTACTGATCCCAAACTTTTTGTTTGTTTATTATACTTCACGTTATTACAGTACTGTTTCAGTACTGTATTTCTAATAGATTTTGGTGTTTGCGTGCACATGTGTTTGTATAGTTTTTTTTCTTCAAATCAAAGTTTGTAATGTTGTGATTCATCTGAAAGCTGGTTGGTTTGATTTATGCTTTAGTACTCTTCATTGAATCTTTTTTAATGTTTTTCTTTCCAGAAAGAGCCAACGACAAAATTGATTAGGGACATAACACAAGCCTTCAAGGCCGCCGTGGCTACAACAAAGGGCGAGTCTGAGGAGAAGTGTCGATATACTATCTCAGACAGCGCGGGTAACTAACCAGCTTATTTAGGGCACTTGCTTACAGAGCTGAATATGTGTAATGTGCTCACTGACAGCCTCTATCTGTTTCCCATTACAGTATTCAATTCCCTCATCCTGTTCTGCATAAAGGACATGCATGCAGCTCTGAACAGAATGCTGAAGCTGAAAGATCCAGAGAAAGGCCAGAAAAAGTAACATCTCTATTCCTCCTGCTGTACAGAAAGATGTTTGAATCAGTCAGATTTTTTTCATGTAACATTGTCCTGATCTGTACTTTCAGATTGATACTTCCATCCTCAAGTCCCAGGTGGCAGAACAATCAGGTTGATATTAGGATGTATGTTGCTGGTGTTGTTCAGGTAGATTTTTTTTCCCCGCACAACTTTGTCATTTACTTTTTAGTTGGTTCTATAATCCCAGTGCTAACATGTGATGCTTTTTCTTTTCTCCTCAGCTCCTCTCTAGTTTAACCCAGGCCACAGTCATAGCGGCAGTTCTCCGTCACGCCAACCAGATGGTGCCGTACTACCTGTGTCAGCCAAAACAGTGCAGGCACTTACTCAAAGTAAGCATTTCAAATCGATGGCACTGACTTAGACAGGAATGGTGCTCAGTGAACTGAGATGGATGTTTTTAATCAAACAACAAAAAAAAGTCAGCATCTGTGGTGTTTTTTTGTTTGTGACACTAGAGTCTGATCAAACACTGGAGCACAGGAGAGGAGACTGTGAGGGTCCTTGCGTTCCTGGCTCTCAACAAAATCTGCCGACACAAACAGGAAAGCTACCTAAACTCTGTTCTTAAGGTAAGCTAGGTTTTACAGCATATTATCAGAGATTTTCTTTTGTACTTAATGTTCCTGACTGCAATGTGCATTACAGCGACACTGTCATATATTTGTTGTTTTTTCAAAATAACATAATCAGCTAGAGAATATGAGCTGACAAAAAATAATTGCTCACATAGTTAAAATTAAGTTGAATATTCACTTATGTCCTGATGAACCCTTTAACTGTCGCCGTCCCCTCTGTGGGTCGCCTGAGTTTACTTCACCATATTACAAATAAATCCTGATCTAATCATGACAAACTACAGTAGTCAACATTTGAAGTGGATCAAAAATTTTCATCAAAGTTGTCCTAAAATTAAGACAGTACCTGTTCTTCTAACTTTTTTTTGATCCACTTCAATTGTTGACTACTATATATATCGTTGGGAAGGCCTAAGACTCCTAAATAGATATTTTACCACTCTTTTGTGTTACAAATTATGTAGGAAATGTAATAGATTAATTTATGACAAAATCTACATCATAACAGGAGTTCTGACCTTTGTCACAAAAAGACTTTCACGCAGTAGACATCTTAAGAAATTATATATCAACTGAAAACTTAAAATCTCAAAATTCATCCTTTGAAAACCATTTTAAAATCAGACATTGCAATACCATGGGAATTGTACATCAAAATTATATTGCAAAATCCAAGTTCGTTCATAAATTCTAAAAATTTAACTTTGGATAGTGCATTTTCATGTCTATGTTCAAGATGGGGAGTGACAGTTAAAGGGTTAAATGACAAACTAATATATTGTTTGGGGTTGGTGTTATTTTTAAAATGTTTTGAAAGCCTCTTATGGTCACTAAGGCTGCTTTTATTTGATCAAAAATACAGTAAAAGCAGTAAAATTGTAAAGTGTTGTTCCAACTTAAATAACTGTTTTAAAATAACTATGTTTTAAAGTATGAATTTTCAGCAGACATTACTCCAGTGTTCAGTGTCACATGATCCTTCAGAAATCATTCTAATATGCTGATTTTGTGCTCAGGAAACATTTTTCTTTATTATCAATGTTGAAAATAGCTTTTTAATATTTAGTGAAACCAGTGATACTTTTTCATGCTTCTTTGATTAATAGAAAGTTTAAACAATTTATTTGAAATAGAAATCCTTTGTGTAATTATTAATGTCTTTACTGTTACTATTTCCTGTGTTCCGGCACTGAATAAAAAAAGGTTATTTATCTCTCAATTCTTACTTTTTTCACAGAATTACGTAATGTAAACTCACAGTTCCAAGAAATAAAGTCAGAATTGCGCAGTTTTGCCTTTTTTTTTCTTGCAAATATAAGTTTGTATCTTTCAATTCAGATTTTTTTTCTCGCAATTGCGAGTTTTTGTCTCGCAATTCCGACTCGTTTTTTTTTTTTTTACTCAACTTTTTCTCAGAATTGTGAGATATAAACTCGAGTTATAAAGTTCAATTTTGAGGAGGAAAAAGACTGATGTTTCCAGAATTGCGAGTTTATATATTACAATTCTGACTTAACTTGAAATTGTGTGTTATAAAGTCACAATTGCAAGAAATAAAAAAAAAAAGTCAGAATTGCTAGTTTATTTCTCAGAATTTTAAGTTTATGTCTCGCAATTCTGACTTTTAACTCACAATTCCAAGTTTATATCATGCAATTCAGACTTCACTTCTTAGAACTGCAGAACTGTGAGAGATAAACTCACCATTGTGAGGTATAAAGTCTAATTTTGAGGGGGAAAAAGACTATGTTCTCAGAATTGCAAGTTTATATGTCACAATTCTTAATAATCTTAATAATTTAATAATAATCTTAATACTTAATAATCCAGATTTAAACTCACAATTCTAAGACAAAAGTCAGTTGCAATTGTGAGTTTGTCTTGCAGTTCTGTCTCACTTGTGTTTCACAATTCTCACTTTTAGTTGTTGTCAGAATTTTGAGGTAAAAGTCACAATTACCTTTTTTATTTTTTATTCAGTGCTGGAAACAGGCTTCCATACTCAAGTGTCCTTGCTGACTAAAATCATTTTTACAAAATAAAATTTAATTGTAATGATGAAATACCAATGAAGATATTCATTATACATTGGGTTTATTACTAACATTGAGTTTTCTCTTTGCAGCAAATGTACATCGCCTATGTAAAGAACTGCAAGTTCACATCACCCAACACTCTTCCCATGATTAATTTCATGCAGCGGACTCTCGCTGAGATGTACTCACTGGACACACAGGTGTCCTACCAGCATACCTTTATTTACATCCGTCAGCTAGCCATCCACCTCAGGAACGCCATGAATTTGAAGAAGAAGGTAGTTAGAAGTCTTGACCTGTATATATATATATTTTTTTTTTGTTGAAAAAAAATGACTATTTGAAGAACACGAAAATAAAATTGACCATATATATATATATATATATATATATATATATATATACTTTTTTTTTATTTTTATCCTGAATTTATCATGAATAATTTATCTGTGCTTGTTACTCCAAAGAAAATGTTTCACTTTTAAATTGATGTTTAAGAGTTAGGCATTGTTGACTAAATTGTAAAACTGAGTCAAACTTGANTGTGTATATGTTTTTTTTTTTTTTTTTGTGTTGAAAAAAAATGACTATTTGAAGAACACGAAAATAAAATTGACCATATATATATATATATATATATATATACTTTTTTTTATCCTGAATTTATCATGAATAATGTATCTGTGCTTGTTACTCCAAAGAAAATGTTTCACTTTTAAATTGATGTTTAAGAGTTAGGCATTGTTGACTAAATTGTAAAACTGAGTCAAACTTGACATATGTTTTTCCTCCTTGAATATACTCTCTCACTAAGAAATGCTCAATATATTTTTTGCTGATGTGAGCTTATCTTGATTCTTATTTTTTCTGTTTTGTGCTTTCTCAGGAGACATACCAGTCTGTGTATAACTGGCAATATATACACTGTCTGTATCTGTGGTGTCGGGTATTGAGCACCATTTACCCCAGTGAAGTTTTGGAGCCATTGATCTACCCATTGTGTCAAGTCATCACCGGCTGCATCAAGTATGACTGATTGTTTGTTTGTTTGTTTGTTGTTGATTTATTATTTTTTTTTTTTTTGGCCTTATGCTTTTTTGCTCAGAATCTTTATGGAGATATTTACCCACTGAGTATATCACGTGAGTCATACGGGCCAGTATGGTGCTTTTTTTTTGTCATTTTTGGAGACAAAACTGTCATGTTGGGCTGCATGATCAATCAAAATAAAATTGAAATTCTGATATAGCTTAGTGTGATTATCAAAAGCATGCACTGCATTTTTGAAGCACCGCACTGTGTTCTTAAATTACAGTTTTTATTTTTCTGAAAAAGTCTAATTTACAGTGAATATTACAATTGTAAAATATATTTTTTAGAAAATTTTAATTGTTTATGTATTATTAATTTTCATTTTATAGTCAGATATATTATCACAAAATGTTGTCCGAATTGTGCAGCCCCACAAACAAGCACAGTAGTAGATTGTTTAAAATGGATCAATATTTTTTAATCAGACAGAATTTTTGGGTGAACTACTCTGTAAATGCCATTATGAGTTACTGTCTTGACAGTGTTTTTACCAGCAGGTGGCGCCCTTAGCCACATTTAAGTTTACAGTTCTCAGAGTAACGATTTGAGCTCATAACTTCAGCGAATACTACATTACTTTTCTGCCTGCAAAAATGAAGATCTAACGAAAGACTGAAGATGAATTCAACTATTAAAAAAAACCTGCTAAAAATCCACATTATTTGAAACTAATCTTTTCAGTTAAACTCCATCATGTCATTAATGGCTTTATTATGTGTTTATGTGTGTATTTGTAGGCTTGTGCCCACCTCCCGGTATTATCCTCTGCGAATGCATTGTGTCAGAGCGATCATCCTGCTGTCTGCCAACACCAAGACATTCGTGCCTGCCCTGCCCTTCCTGCTAGAGGTGAGACTGGCATATCATGCCGTCATCAACTGTTCTGATGTCTCGCAGGCTGCCTTGAATAAACAGGCTCCTGTGTGGGTGGACGTGGTTTGGGCATGAGTACCCACGGCGTTTGTCATCATGGTTGTCCCACTTTTTTTTTTTTTTTTTTTTACAGTTAACTATAAAAAGACTTGTCCATACACTGACCTTTCATCACATCTGAAGTACAATAAGAATTCTTCATATGAGAAATCTACCAGATAAAGGGTCAATTTGTGAGGTCAACTAGCAATCTTTTACACTTTAATATGTTGTTGCATTTAAAGTAGATTCATGAAGAAATGCATGGGTTTAGCATGCTAACAGTGTGCTGTGCCTATGCTGCTAGCTGTAAACGGAAATAAGTTGCCTGTCTTAATCCTTTAACTCCATTACCATCAAAGTAGTTCTTTGTAGCAAATCCACCATTTTTAATAAATTAATACATTTTAAAGGGATAGTTCAGCCAAAAATGAAATATTGATTGAAAAAAATAAAAAAATAATAATTTTTGTTTTCTATGCGCACAAAAAGAATTCTTGTAGCTTCAAAAGATTACAGTTGAACCACTGTTGTCACATGGACTATTTTAACAATGTGCTTACTACCTTTCTGGGCCTTGAACGTGGTAGTTGTGTTGCTGTCTATGCAGGGTCAGAAAATGACAGATCAAGCAATATGTGTTTTTCAGGGCCGATATCGATTATTACAGATCAAGAAGACTGATAACTGATATATATGTCAGGTGCAAAAAAGAAAATTAATTAAGAAAAACAAGGGCTCTTTCAAATTATTTTAAATTATATCTGCAAATCTGCTTTGAGAATGACCAATATTGATAACCATAAAAATGTTTAATATCGGCCAGGCCGATAGTCGGTCGATGTCTAGAATTTTCATTTTTGGGTGAACTGTCACTTTAAGGTAATTTCCTTTTTCCCCTTTTTAAAATGACATTTACTTAGGCAGTGCTAACAACCAAATACACTACTAAGAGTACTTTAGAGTCACTTTTTCTTACATTTTAGAAACTTTAATTTAGCAAGGACTAATTAAATTGATCAGAACTGACAATAAAGACATAGATAATGCTACAAAAGATTTCTATTTCAAATAAATGATGGGAAGCAATGCAGGGTTGGGCAGTATTTCAAATGCATGTATTTGAAATACAAAATACTATTTTGTATTTTGTATTTCAAATACCTTTAATCTTAGTATTTTTGTATTTTCAAAATACATAAAATACTTTTTGCCAATCAACCTCTTTATTAGACTGCAGATTTCCTGTATCAACAACTATACAAAAATGCTAAGATACAAAATACAAAATACATTCAAATATAAAAAACTAAATAGTATTTTAAATACATGTATTTGAAATACTGCCCATCCCTGCAGGAGATCAGCTGTCTAATAAGAAGGTTGATTGGCAAAGAACCTTAAGTATTTTGAAAATACAAAAATAATAAGATTAAATGTATTTAAATGCAAAATAGTATTTTGTATTTCAAATACATGTATTCCCCATCCCTGAAAATGTCCACAAAAATACTGAGCAGTGCAGCTGTTTTTTACATTGGTAATAATTGTTTCTTAAACAGCAAATCAACATATTAGAATGATTTTTGAAGGATCATGTGACACTGAAGACTGGAGTAATGCCTGATGAAAATGTAGCTTTGCCAACACAAGAATAAATTAAATTAAATTTTAAAATGTTATAAAATGGAAAACAGTTATTTTAAAAAGTAATATAAATTTAATATTATATTATTGTTTTAATATAATATGGTTTTACTGTATTTTTAACCAAATAAATACAGCCTTTGTGAGCATAAAATACTTATGGTAACACTTTACAATTAGGTTTATTAGTTACATCAGTTAATTACATTAGTTAACATGAACTAAGAATGAACAATACTGCTATAACATTTATTATTAATCTTAATTAATGTTAATTTCAGCATTTACTAATGCATTATTAAAATCACAAGTTGTGTTTGTTAACATTAGTTAATGCACTAAACTAACATGAACAAAGAATGTAGAACTGTATTTTGTTTACTGACATTAACAAAGATTAATAAATACTATAATAAATGTATTGTTCATTGTTTGTTAATGTTAGTTAATACATTAACTAGTGTTAACAGTGACACCTTTAGCTGTTTATGGAAACTCACATTTAACCACTGTTCACAATCCAAATAATTCCTGATGGATAAAACCTTAAATGTATACAGCAATGTTAACATCAATCATAATTCATGTGATTTTTGAACACAAGAACTTGTACAACCTGGACGCCCCCAAATATCACATCTGATTGGGGTCTGGTGGAGCCTAATTATACAGATAATTCGTTCAGAAAACCCACCACCTACTCACTACTGGAAAATGAAACCCCAAAAAGTAAGACAAGACATGCTACCTAAACGGTCGACAAGCTTTGAATTAAAGCCTGAAAGATAAAAGACCCCAGAGATCAGAGTGTGCGGTCTGCATGAATGCGCATCCTAATGTGTGCGAACGCTGCGCGTCTTCGTTTTTGGGAGAAGTAGAGGTCACAAACTGTCAACATTTTCCACAGTGTGAGGCGGGTGACAAAACGTGTGTGTTTGTGTGTGGCTGGCGTGGGCCCCTGCGGTGACAGCTGTTGTGAGAATAGAAGCGTGGAGGCGACAGCAGCCGAGACCAACGGAAGGGAGGGATGGGGACGAGGGGGGGTGGTCACTGCTTGGCTGCGATCTCCCACCAGTCCTGACCATACTGCGATAAAGCCTGGGGGGGAAGAGCGTACGTGTGTGTCCGTATGTGTGTGTATGCGTGTGCGTACGAGGGAGGTCTGTGGTTCTCACTCAGCTCTCAAATGTGTTGCGCAGACCACATCCTCTGTCAGTGTGGCGACTCCCACCGACCCCCTTCTTGCTCCCTGTGTTTATTTGTGATGCAGTCCACTTCCTGTTTTCGCGCTCATGTTGAAAAGTAGGCGTGCGGCGAAGTAGAGTAGGGCATGTCTCTCGCTTTATTTTTCTCTTTTCCCGCTCTTTCTCCTCCTCTCTCTCTTTATCTGTGCTCTATGATTTCAAGCTTCCTGTTGCAGTAGACCCAGAGCGTATCAGGTTGGGACCATGCGCCACCACTTCCTCCTGTGTCCCGCAGGCCGACACCACATCCGTTGTTTGCACAGACCGGCCGTCCATGAGCACATACACGAACACCCCCCCCCTCTCGCTGCTTCCAGATGACCTCGTCAAGCACTTTCAACTGCTCTACAATGCGGAAGCGCAGAGAGGGTTATGGGAGAAGTCTGACTGTTTGCTGGAGTGACAGCATCTTTCAGTTATTAGTTGTGGATTAAGAGAAATTGTTTTTTTATTAATTAAAGATGCCAAGTTCAGCACTTCCAGCTTTAATAAAGTAATAAAAAGGATCAAATAAAAAATAACTAACAAAAAAATAGAAAAATCTGATTCACTTTAATGAGTCAGTTCACTCACATTTAAAAGTTTTGGGGTATGTAAGATTTTGTTTTTACAAGAATTGTCTTATGCTCACCAAGGCTGCGTTTATTTCATTTAAAAAAATCTGTAAAAGCAGTAATATTGTGACATACTCTTACAATTTAAAATAACAGTTTTCTATTTCAATATATTTAAAATTATTAACTTATTCTCTTTGATTTTTCAGCATCATTATTCCAGTCTTCAGTGTCACATGATCCTTCAGAAATCATTCTAATATGCTGATTTGGTGTTCAAGAAACACTTCTTATAATTATCGATGTTGAAAACAGTTTAACAGAGAACAGCATATGTTTGAAATAGAAATTTTTGTGACATTATAAATGGTTTTACTGTCACTTTTCATCAGTTTAAATCATCCTTTAAGTCACTGAATAAAAGTGTTAATTTCTTAAAAACATGCTATTTCTTTTGAACGGTACTGTAAATTCAAAATGATGAGCAAAGAGACAAATCAAAATGAAACAAAAGACAGCTGCTTAAATGCATCTGATAAAGGACTGGATAAAGATCGCCCCTCCTCCTGACCACAAGTGAAATGGTAGTGTAAATTATCTTTAAAAAAAAAAAAAAACCCACACATGATTCATTTGAGACCTTTCAGGTCTCTTTGTAGCAAAACATTCAAATGTTAATATTAAATGCCATGCTGCTGTTTGTCACTGTTTTTGATTTGGTTATGTAAATTAGGTTGGGTATACCTAGACGTGTTTAGTGGAAAATCAGTATTTACTGATTTAACTAATATAGTTACCCTGTTTGATAACTTGTACCCAATTTGTTTTTGTGCCATATAAATGCTGCTTATCTGATTTTTTTTAAAAAAAAAAAAAAAAAAAAAAACACTTTGTCCCTGAAATAGATTCAGTTAAGGCTATATTGATAGAATCTAGGGCTGCCCTCTACTGAAGATTTTTCTGGTTGACTAGTAGGCGTTCATTTTAAAATAAACCCTTGCCACAGCGCAGATATAATAATAATGAATCTGTCAGGGAAAAACTGCATTAATGTTTTAATAATTTATTGAAAAACTAGCGCTTTCTTTGTTTTCGACTTAAGAAATAAAGTCGCCGACATTGACTCGTCATCTCCGGAGTAGTGATGCGCCTGTATGCATGTTTAATACAGATTACATAATCTGAAAATATTTTTATTATATTAATATACTTTTATTGCATTAATATTTTTCTATTTAAACTGGTTAATTTAAACATAGACATTTAACTCTCTATACATATATTTTACAAAAAGTTTCGAGGTTGACAGAGACCGAGACGGCAGAAAGCGCATCCTGTTTGCTTTAATTATTTTACAAAAGCACAACATTTCCTTGTTTTTCTGCACACAAATAAACGTTTTTACAGATTGAAAAAATGTATCACTTTTATCTGTATGACCAAAAATGACGAGTACTTTAAGAGCAAGTGACCGCACTGGCACCTCCATCTGAGCATGCTGCTATTCAGCTTCCACACTCCACAAAGACACTTGCATAGCCAACATTTTTCTAGGTTAACATTAGATTGAGCGGCCTTGTAAAGTTGCTGCTACGTACATACAGAATTTCAAATGATAAGACATATTTAAGGTCGGTGAATGATAGGTGAGCTTTTGAATGTTCTGCCCAATGTACTTTATTACCACATAGACCAGTCGTTAATGATCTGTCCGTCACGGACTGTGTGCCACTTACTGTGTATTTTTTTTTTCTGCGACTAAACGACTACTAAAATTTTGGTCGACCGAGCCTCTTCTCATTGACTAACGTTTAGTAGACTATTAGGGTGCAGCCCTAATAGAATCTTATATACTACATTTCTTTTTCTTTTCAAGATACTTCAGGTCCTTTTAACTATTGTTTTATGCATTCATTCATATAATTTCCTCCTGTAGATCAGTTAAAGAGAGTTCGCCCAAAATTGAAAATTACCTCATGATTTACTAGGTATATATGACTTTCTTCTTTCAGACAAATACAATCAGAGTTATATTTAAAAATGTCCTGGCTCTTCCAAGCTTTATAATGGCAGCGAATGGGTGTTGAAATTTTGAAGTCCAATAAAGTCCATCCATCCATCATAAAAAGTGCTCCACATGGCCCTGGGTCTTAATAAAGGCCTTCTGAAGTGAATCGATGTGTCTGTGTAAGAAAAATATCTATATTTAAAACAGTAGAGACCATAATCTCGTGGAGTGGCGTTCTAGCAGGTGATGTAGGATGTAGACTTATGTGAGAATATGGAAGTTTAGTTTAAAGCTTATATCGAAGTCCTCCAACATTTTTCTTTACAAATTCTTGTTTTGTCACCGTTGTCTAATTCGTGACCGTTGTGTTGTTTTACTATCACCTTTGTGTTTCTGCATTCGTCACAGCGTTCGCCTACATCATCCATTTTTTTTGACCCCTGGAGCCGTGTGGAGTACTTTTTATGATGGATGGGTGCACTTTGTTGGATAAAAAAAAAATTTACAGTCATTCACTGCCATTATTAAGCTTGGGAAAAGCCCAGATATGTATATATTTTTTTTAGCATAACTCTGATTGTATTTGTCTGAAAGAAGAAAGTCATGTAGACGTAGGATGGCTTGAGGGTGAGTAAATCATGGGGTAATTTTAATTTTTGGATGAACTATCCCTTTGATAAAGTAGTAGGTCATCTGTGTAATATCAGGTTATATTTAGCCTCATATACTTATCAAAAGTTGCAAAAGGGTTTAACTACTTCAGTAACTCACTTGTTGCATGGGAAGCTACAGTTTCAGAGAGGCTTGTCTGTACACCTGAGTTAGATTGTTTACTTTAAGTTACTATAAGCCCTTGAGTCATTCTCTGGTTTTTGTTTGTGTGAATAATCAGTGGGCTACTGCTGTAGTCTTGTTTTATTTGTGTGTTTCTGTGCACGTATATCTGTGATGTTGTGCTCTGATGTATCTGTTTGTTCACTCTGCTCCTCAGATCCTCCAGCAGGAAGACTTCAATAAGAAACCAGGCCGCATGAGTATAAAGCCCATCAATTTTGCAGTGATCCTCAAACTCAGCAAGACCAATCTCCAAGAGAAGGCTTATAAGGTGACACATCCAGTACTTCTTTGAGTTTCAGACCTTCATAAATTCTTCATGTTCTTTCAGTTTATGACTACGTATGTATACTAAACCTGTCAGAATTAATGTTTTACCACATGTGGTTAATTGAAAACTCTTTAATGCGTTTAATACTTTAAGGGGATACCACACAAAAATGTACATTTTCTAAAGCATGTGGACTGTATTCCTTCAGTCTTCTGAAGCAGAAGATATAGCTTCATGTGAGAAAAAAGATTTTCTCTCAAAATCTTTACTTTTATACTTTATTTAAAAGGTGGAATTTAAAAATAAAAGTATAATTTCTTTTAAAAAGACCCCAGGTTTTTGAAAAGTAGTGCAGATCTAAAAATAATGAGCAGAGTTGTATTAAAATGAAACAAAAAAAAAAAACAATCAGATAAAGGACTGGATAAAGATCGCCCCTCCTCCTGGGCCAGGAGCCTGTCATGTCTTCATGCTGACTGGCTGTAACTGGATTGAGGTTAGGAGATGAAAGCCCGAACACGCTGCTACACAGGCTAAAGCGCCGCGCGCCGTGTCGCTGCCAAGAGGATTGCCACACAAGCTGCAGGGATTATCCTGCTCTCCTGGTTGGCACGGGGAAGCTTTCCAGTATGTTCACCCAGGCCAAGACACCGCAGCCACAGGCCCCCCGAGACGCCGCTCCACCCTTGCTGTCTGGGATCTCTGTCTGACTTACTAAATCTTAAATATTTCCTGACTAGTAAGGGCAGTTACGAGCAGGGTTTTCCCGTTTCCATTGCGGAGGAATGTGTTTGCGAAGGCTGCGGCTGTGAATTTTAGGTAGGGCAGAGGATTTAGGTCCGATCCCTGCACTAAACCGGGTCAGGATTAGTGTGAATGCTTGTGTGCCAGGTGTTGAGTAGAGATGTGAATACTCTGTGGGGGGCAGGGCAGCCATTTCTGTGTAGGGAAAACTGATTAACTGCTGTTTTTTCCATGTTTGTTACCTCAGGAACAGGTGTCATTTGTAATAGACATTAGTGCTACTGAGACTTGGGCTTTTTGTTTCTTTTTTTTTTTCTTTTTGTGTTAGATTGACACAAGTTTGAGCGGTAAACAAACTCTGCCAAATTCGTGCCTCCCATTTGTAAATGCCACCAGCATGTCTCCAACTTGACACACGTTTTTAAGTTATCCATCAAAATCAATTTACATTTACACTACCGTTTAAAGGTTTGGGGTTGTTAAGATTTTCTTTTCTTAAGAAAAACGAATACTTTTATTAAAAAATAAAAAAATAAAAAATCATTAAATTAATCAAAAGACTGTAAAGACGATCTCAGGAATAAATTACACTTTAAAATATATCGAAATAGAAAACTGTGATTTTAAATTGTAATAATATTTCACAATATTACAATTTTTCACTGTATTTTTAAACACATAACTGCAGCCTTGGCATAAGAGACTTCTTTTAAAAACATAACATCAAACAGTATTACATTTTAAGCAAGTTAACTAGGTTAGTTGAAAATGCAACTGGCTGTTGCCCTGTGTAACAAAAGTTTGTTTTTAACTAAACTAAAACCCAACGTTCCTAAAAATTCAGTGCTTACTGTATTGAACTCTGAACAAAGATGTCGGTTTAAAAAAAAAATACTACCAGTCAAAGGTTTTTGAACAGTAAGATTTTTAATGTTTTTTTTTTTTAAGTCTCTTCTGCTCACCAAGCCTGCAAAACAGGAAAATTTTGAAATATTTTTACTATTTAAATTAACTGTTTTCTTTTTGAATATATGTTAAAATGTAATTTATTCCTGTGATTTCAATGCTGAATTTTTAGCATCATTACTCCAGTCACATAATTCTTCAGAAATCTTTCTAATATTCTAATTTGCTGAAAAGCTTTTTATTT
>JAHKKF010518282.1:0-18654 GCA_019740295.1 Labeo calbasu
CTACTGATCTTTTTTGGTAAAATATCTCTAACTGTACCATTTTATTTTATTTCATTGTTTTATTTATATTTTAATTTAATATTTCCAGATTTTTGTAAAATATCTATAATTGTGCTGTGTCTTGTGTTTTGCTCTTAAGATCTATTTGCAACAATGCAACATTATATATTAATAATTCTACATTTTCTGATTTTGATAAAAATCATCTATAAGTGTATTGTTATACTGTACCTTATAGGTTGCTAATGGTGGCCACGCGGAGAACAAAATAAACCTACCAGTCCCTGTGTGTCTCAGACCACTGGAACAGAAAGATGCTTCTATGAAGGTGAACTAATTAAAATCGTAATTGAAATCAGCATGGTTTGTTGCCAGACTTAAAAAAATAAATAAATAAATAAATAAGCAATGCACTTACATTCATGAAGTCTCAACTGATATGAACTCAGCCTGTTGTCAGCCTCTAATATTTGTCCTGATTTCCCCTGCGCAGCTCCTGTGTGCAGCTGGAGTAAACCTCTCAGGTGGATGGTCATGTGAGGGAAGCTCTGGCGTTTCTGGTGAAGAGACTGCAGTGGAGACAGACGCCTCCAAACAGAGGAAAGGCTCCCAGAGCAGCCTAGATCAGCCGGAGCAGGAACATAAGGTATAAGTTTTCTCTAAACTGTTAAAGGAGCCATATTATTTGAGGTAAAAGAGCTGATGTAGAAAGTAGATGTATAGTCATAGTCATGGCTTCACAAGTATGAGCTCATTAGCATATGACGTCCACATTTACATAGCCTATTCAGTATTGTGACGTATTTGAAATCCGAAAGAAACTAGGCAATTGTCATAAAGTTAATTTACATATAGAAGCCATGTACATACAGAAAGGCACAGTGGCACCTATATATCAGAGAGAGTGGGAAAGTGTCATAAAAACTAAATAAAGACTGGTTTTCATGTAAGAAATCTTGACTATAATAAAATAAAAAGCTACAAAAGTGCTTGTTTAAACTAGACATTTAGGCTTGGATTCCCATGAGACAGTCCAGGGCTCTGTGCTTACTTTTCTTTTCTTTTCTTTTCTTTTTTCTTTTCTTTTCTTTTCTTTTCTTTTCTTTTCTTTTCTTTTCTTTTCTTTTCTTTTCTTTTCATTATGAGGTGATTTTTGTTTTTTTTTAAGTGATTTACAGGGGAATTTTGTTTATATATATATATATATATATATATATAATCATATTCATAAATGTTGAGATTAATGTTTTAAATATAACATTTTGAATATAGAAACATTAAATGATTTAAATAACTAAGAAGATACTTTAAAAATGAAACTAAAACTGCCAGTAGGTGGCAGCAAGTCACTGATTTAATTACCGAATCACATCGTTCATTTGATTCGTTTGAACAGCTGATTCATTCCGGAATAAAGCAAGTGACTCTCTTTATGAATGGGAAATTGAATCATTGACTCACTAGATTCATTTAAAAATTCATGTTCATTCATAAACGAAACAGTGCTGTGTTTGAATGGAGATGCGCAGTGGCTCAGTTGTGACAGTTTCAGACTATTTTTGATGACCAAATCAAAATCAGGCAATAGTGTTCAGGGCTCAAGGATTTTTTCTACTGGCCCGGCCGGATGCTACTTTAAATACATCATACATGAGCATCATTTTAAATACATCATACATGAGCACTCACAGATACATTCTCATAAACCACAGTTTCAATATTTAGGATAATATTTCGCGCATTGTACACCGTGATCTTGGTCTGCCTGCTACAGTATTTTTTTCTCTTTCCGTTCGTCTTTAGCGTCTTTGGCCTCTGTTAACGGATGTTTAAAGAGTTTGTCATATTTCTACACACATGACATTTTGAAAGAAGATTGCATGCAGTTCGTGTGCATCTCCACTGTATAAATTATGTATTGATAATTGTTAAATCTACAAAGCTAATACTTTTGTAGGCTATTTGTCTGTCAGAGACACAGAGCGTCTCTCTGTGATCGCTTAAACACGTGTCAACAAATTCGTTAACAAACACGTGCAATTGATAAACTTTAGTGACAACGCGGCAGTGGCCCGATTGGGCCAGTGACATATTCGTCAACTGTCCTGAGCGTCTTTCACACTGGCCCTGGGCCATCGGGCACTCCTTATTGTCGAGCCCTGATGTTATAGTCAGACAATGTAAGTCACTTATATTAACTTCTTGTTTATTTAACTGTTGTATTAAATCAACATCTCAATTTACAAACTCCCTTAAAAATCACTCATCTTAGTTCATCGTGATCTCACAAAGTTCCATTATAATCATCAAAGTTCTCTACACTGCACAATCAATCTCTTATTTACACTCTCTCTACACTTTGTTGATGAAAGGATTGCTGAGTTATGTCTGTGATACATTACTCAACGTTGCAAAAACACGTAGAAACTTTTAAAGCTCCTCTCAGCGCAAACACAAATATGCTGATCGGGTCAGTCGCAATGGGGCTCGTATATATTTTTTTATAGTCGCGCGCAGTAGTTTTCAGTCGCATATATATCTGAAATGGTCACACTGTAGGGCCCTGGAGTGATTGTGATGTGTAAAAATGGATGACATCTACATAAAAACATTCATTTACAGTGTTGGTTGTTGATGCAGTGTTATTGTGTGTGTTGACAGGAGCAGGAACGGGAGCAGACGGTGCATGTGGAGATGTCCAGTCGCGTTTGGATCTGTACGAGCACTCACTCCTCCACAAAGGTGATGATCATGGATGTGACGCGGCCAGACGACCTGCTGGACAGCTTCTACGTCTGCAACTCATGTGTGCTGTGTATTGCCAGCATGCCAGGTCAGAAATATACATCCATCATAACAATAATCTCTCACTTCATCTTTGTCATGTTTCAGTCATAGGCATAAATATTTGAATAAACTGATCTAATACTAAATAGAGTAAATACAGATTATTACTATCTTTAGAGCTGCGTGATTTGACCAAAAAATTACATTCTGATTGTTTTATCACAGATTAAGAGACAGGAAACACTTGATATTGAAATGAGCAAGCTGAATTTGTGAAGTTAGTGCGTTTTGTTGCTTGCAATTCTGCAGATATTTGAAAGGCACCAAAATAAATGAATGTTTGCAGTGGTAGGTATGATGTGGCAAAGCCAATATTGTCTGTAAACATTTGACTTTGTCACACGTTGGGGTTGGGCGTCTTGGTGTTAGATGGAAATGGGAGTGGAGAAATAATTCACATGATTAATACAAATTCACTTTTAGGAAACTAATAACAATAGCATTAAATATAAATAATTTTAGTAATGTTCTTTATATATTGTATTGTGTGATTTCCAGGAGTCTTGGAGACAGACTATCCTGCAGGGGAGGAGATTCCTCAGGACCTGGAGGCGGGGCCAGACTCTTTATTGGCCAGCAGCAGCTCTCAGGGTAGCGAGGGTGTGTTGAGTGACGTGTCAGCGGTGGGCTGCAGCGTTGAAGAGTCCAGCACTGGATCTCAGGCGGGCAGCACAGGGGCCAACGAACAGTCAGCAGAACAGAGTCCTGCCAGAGGAAGTGGTAAGAACTGTCTTAAAGGGATAGTTCACCCACAAATGAAAATGACCCCATGATTCACTTGCCCTCAAGCCATCCTAGGTGTATATGACTTTCTTTTTTCAGACGAATACAATCAGAGTTATATAAAAAAATGTTCTGGCTCTTCAGAGCTTTATAATGGCAGTAAATGGTTGTTGAGATTTTGAAGTTTAATAAAGTGCATCCATCCATCATAAAAAGTGCTCCGCATGGCTCCAGGGGGTTAATAAAAGCCTTCTGAAGTGAATCGATGCTTTTGTGTAAGAAAAATATCCATATTTAAAACTTTATAGACCATAATATCTAGCTTCCGCTAACTGTTGTACTCGTATTCACAAGAAAGTAGGCGTAGCATAAGCTTCGATAGGTAAAAAATAATAAAAAGAAATCGAATTTGAATGAAATTGAACAGTTTGCTGAACCTTTAGACAAAGTCTAAAAAAGTTTGCATGTTTTTGCTAAATATATTTAAAATATCAGGCTTTTGTGGCTCAAATAGTGTAATATAGTGAGAATATGGATCTCATACTTGAGTAGGAAAAAATAATTCAAATGTCATATTCAGAGGCCCAACCTGAGCAAAAATATGCAATCTGTGCAGTTGCTGATATTTATATGGTGAAGAAGTAAGATAAAATTCTGTAATGTACATCAGAGATTTTTATAATAGTATAACAGAGTACTTACATAAATTGTATATAAATATATACAATTGTCACTATATCTTCCAATAATATGTCTAAAGAAGATAATATTTGCATGGATAATCAAGTTGCTTCAGTATATTAAGTGTTCATTTTGAAATGTTACTAACAACAATATAAAAGTTATTGACATTACTTTATAAAAATCACAGCAAAAAGCAGCGTGAACCACGACCTGAAGGTGAACGCTTTCAGAATGATACCAAAATGGCCTTTTACTTGCTAATAAAGCATAAACTATCAATCAGATGGCAAGTTTTTCAAGTTTTGGTCATGTTGATAACATAAAAGCCCTAGGAATTTGCTTATTAAATATTCTACAGTAGACTTTATAGGGTTAAAAGTAGGGCTGTATCGATATCAAAATGTCACGATTAGAGGTCGACACGAACACCTTGGATGACAAGGGGCTGAGTGCTAGAGGTCGACCGATTAATCGGCATTGATAGTTGATTGGCGGAACTATCGGTTATCAGCAAAAATCCTAACAAAAGACTAGATGCTGCATTGGTGGACAAAGGACGGCAGTATACTTTTGCCCGTTTGGAGATCAAATTCTTGTAGATCGCCGCTTGAATTGAACGCGACGCGTCCAGTGTGTGTGATAGCGGATGGCTGCGACTTTTGCCCGTTGTGTGACTAACATATTTTTATATTTTGATTAGATAACCGCAAATGTTCTAGAATAGAAGCTGTTAAATTGTGGAAAAGGACACAATATCCGTATGTATGCAATTTCAGTACTGTAGCATTTAAAGATGGCTAGCTTGATTGTTAATGTAATGGTAACACTTTACAATATGAGTCCATTTGTAACATTTAAGATTGATAAAAGATGTAGAATAGAAGTATTGTTCCTTGTTAGAGTGTGTTCATGTCAGCATTTACTGATATATTTTACAGATTTTTTTTTTTTACTGATATATTTTATTTTATTCATTTACAAAGTATGGTTCAGTAGGCTACTTTTTTTTATTTTAAATAGTAGAGCACTATTTATTTTCCATTCAGTATCCATTTAAAAAACTATCGATCGCTTAATCGGTATTGGCCAGTGTGGTCCAACCTAGTTAGCGGTATCGGTAAAATCCAATATCGGTCGACCTTAAGTCACGATATAATAATATCACGACATGAAGTCCACGATACGATATTTATTGCAATATTTACAAAAAGAAAAAAAAGACAGATGAAGAATTGGAAGAAAATTGAACATTTTGTACATTTTAAAGTTAAATTATAGAAATATAAATTATTGCAATGCACTTAAAGAGCTCAAAATTAAGAGCTCCAACCCTTGTCCCTATGAAAACTTAAGTCAGAAAAAAGTAAATTGACTTGTACCTGAGCTTTAAAGTGGACTCAACCTTCTTTTTAGCTGTGATATACTGTCTAACTTAAATTCACACTGGTGTTTTAGGAAGCCAAACAAGTTAGAATATAAAAGTTGTAATAATAATAATAGTAATAACAACACCAATGACTGCAACTGCAAAATAAATGAAAATGAATATTTCATAGTTATATTGTTTTTGCATTACACTACAGTAGGGAAATTACAATACTTCTTTCCTAATTTCTACTCTTGAAAGATATATTTTGAATTTGTACTGCAGTAACATTACCTATTTATACCACTAGCTGTCAGCAATTCATACTGCACTTTTAAGCTTTTATTTTGATGGAAACAGCAGTAAAGCTTTTACTTTAAAGGAAAACTTCAGCTTCAGTGAAAACAGGCTTGAAAAAACGCATCTCACAACAAATCTATTGAAATGCTGTAATCATGTTAAAATAAAGCATAACAGGTGGCCGTTGTGTTCCCAAATGTGCGCTAAACTCAGAGTACATGGAATAAACGAGTTCACTGCAGTCATTCACTGTGAATGGAGCTGTTCTGAGGTGTGGGAAACTTTGTATCACAAGCTGATCGCCTGAACAGTGTGTGTGCTTCGGATTGAAATGCGCAGCGAAGACAGACTTGATAAATGGATTAAGCCATATTGTGCTTTTGGTTTTATTTCGTTTGACAGATACTGTGGGAAAGCATAATGAACCAAAAAACAACTTTAAAGACCTTTTATGTTGGAATAAGAAGTTTAAATATATCATATTGTCATGTGATCACGTTAATATCGAGACGTCACATCGCAATATCACGAAATTGCTAATATTGTTATATACCTGTTAAATGTAAACGTGACCGAAGTCTCTCTCTGTTTTAGATCTTTCCAGAGCTCCCAGTGAAGACGGGGTCCCTGCGCCAGAGGAAGCTATGGAGGCCACTGAGGAAGACCAGGAAAGCCCGGGACAGGACAGCAGCCAGCCAGGAATCTACACAGAGCATGTGTTTACAGACCCGTTGGGAACAGAGTCTTCTGGCGCTTCAACAGGAAACGATAACCAGAGGTGAGCCGGGCACAGTGTATTTATCACTGTTGATTTATATCCAGATTTGGATAAGGAGTCATCCTTTCTTGGGTTCCTTGTCAGGGAGTCTGATCAGGACAGGGACGACATGGCCTCAGCAGATGGAAAGACGAATCTGGCAAAAGAAGAGACCCAGCGCATGAGCAGTGCACTGCCCACCATGTGGCTGGGCGCTCAGAACGGCTGGTGAGATACACACACAAATACATGTTTCCTTTATGGCAACAGACTTTGTTAAACACCATAATTTATGAACGGAAACACTTCTGTCAGGGATAGTAGTATGTTTTGTTCTACACTCTTAAAAATAAAGGTGCTTCAAAAGGTTCTTCACAGCGATGCCATAGAGGAACCATTTTTGGTTCCACAAAAAAACATTCAGTTAACGGTTCTTTAAAGATTCATCTCCTTCTTACCTTTTTATAATCTGAAGAACCTTCTTTTACCATAAAGAACCTTTTGTGCAACAGAAATGTTCTACAGATGTGAAAGGTTCTTTATGGAACCATTTAAACAAAAAAGGTTCTTCTATGGCATCGTGAAGCACCTTTATTTTTAAGAGTGTATATGCCATACTGTCTATGCATCTCAGTTTTGCAACCTGTGTTTCCTGGAGTATTTTTGGCCACTTGAAATTTGTGGTAAGTCAAATAGGGCTCTGACGGATGATAGTGTAATTCATTCATAAAAACAGAATTTACTGTATAACGCAGAATGTCACAGAATCTGGCAAATCTAAAGTGGAGCTGGATAATTAATCACATTCAAATTGCGATATGTCTGTGACTTTATTTAAATACGCAGTCTGCCTGTTCTGTGTCTTTATGTGAATGAGAGGCACGTTTTTATGTACTACATATATTCAAGCATGCATTACACTCATGGTGTTTTCAGCATCTGTTGTCTCATTATATGAAGGAACTCTACATGAACTTTATCTTATAGTCACTTCACTGGAATTTCATTTTGACTGTTATCAAAAACACACAGAAACTGAAAGATCTTCACTACAAACTGCCAGAATAAAAGCTTGATTAAACACAATTCATCAAAATGTTTTTTAAGGAACATCACCCAATCAAGAATCGTAAAAGTATTTACATTTCCGAAAAACATCGTTTACAAAAAAGTTGTTCTGCACTCTATTTAAAAATGTTCTGTTGCAAACCAATTGTTCCATTTTTAGTTGATTACCGTTCAGAAGGCTGATTTAGATTTATGACAGAATTTTTTCCACTGTTTATGATTTTAAAAAATGATTTTTAATTCATAAAATGGAAAGTAGAAAAAAAGCAGCTAACACAGAATTTGGGAAAAACTAAATTTTTCTCAAATTCTGCAATCTAGTATGGAAGCCTGTTTCTGCCATTAAAAAAATAAAAAAGGTAATTGCAACCTTTCGTCTCACAATTCTGATTTTTTTTTTCTCAGAATTGTGAGATATAAACTCGTTATCCTGAGAAATGAAGTCAGAATTGTGAGATATAAACTCTCAATTCTGTCTTTTTTCCTCAGAATTGCATGTTATATAGTCGCAATTCTGAGAAATAAAATCAAAATTGTGAGAGATAAAAAGTCGTAATTACCTTCTTTTTTTTCTTTTCTTTTTTTTTTTCCAGTGGCGGAAATGGGCTTTAAAAAAATAAAAAAATAAAAAAAAAATCCAATGTTCAGTTGTAAACCAGTTGTTCTATTTTCAGTTGAGTAGTTTAAAAGGCTGATTTTAAAGTTTTATAAATTTATGATTTAGAATTTATTCCACTGTTTATGATGAAAAAATTCTAATAAATCATAAAATGGAATCTAGGGAAAAAAAAGCACAGAATTTGGAAAAAACTAAATTAAATTTGGAAAAACGTTAATACAGATAAATTATTAAATTGGTAATTTTTTTTTAATTCATTTGTTTAGATGTGCTTTTTGGATGCTTTGAAATAAATTTATTATTAAACCAGAATCCAGAAATGTTAAAAAGTCAGCTGAAGAGTCAACATGTGTCAAATTAAATGTAGTGTACTTTGATCAGGATCTACAATATAGTATGGAAACATGTTTCCACCACTCAATAACACAAGGTAATTGCAACTTTTTATCTCTCACAATTCAGACTTTTTTTTCTAGCAATTGCGAGTTTACATCTTGCAATTCTGACTTTTTTCTAATAATTGTGAAATATAAACTTGCAATTCTGAGAAATGAAGTCACAACTGCATGATATAAGCTTGCAATTGTGAATTATAAAGTCAGAATTGTGAGATATAAATTTGCAATTCTTTTTTGGTAGGGTTGCATGATATAAACTCGCAATTGCATGTTATAAAGTCATATTGTGAGACACAAAGCCACAATTCTGAGAAATGGTTGCAATTCTGAGAAATGGTTGCAATTCTGAGAAATAAAAGCAGAATTGTGAGATATAAACTCGCAGTTCTGAGAACATATCAGTCTTTTTTTTCCCCTCAAAATTGGACTTTATAATTCACAATTGTGACTTTATTTCTCACAGTTCTGAGGAAAAAAGTCAAAATTGCGAGATATAGACCAATTTTGAGTAGACGTCATAGTCACGTCACTTGCAGCTGCGCGCGCATAGTGGTTGCAGAAGAACACTGGTTACAATGAAGGTGAACAGGTAAAATCCATGGAATAAGAGAAAAAATATGTTTTTGTACCTTTTGATGTCAAAATTAGAATGCAAAATTTTTTTTATAGAAAACTGTATTCAAAGACGCCATTTGAAGCCAAACGCAGACATTTAAACGGACATACTATGGATGAAAACTGCTATTATTACTTTGATTTAAGCGTGAAATATTATTTAAACCTATTACTATTAACATAACTTTTTTTTTTGTTCATTTTATCTCAATTCTGACTTGTTTTCTCACAAATGCAAGTTTATATCTCCTAATTCGGACTTCATGACCTGATTTAATAAAACTAGTAAGGGAAAAAAAGTCAGAAGTGTGGGATAAAGCCGAGGGGAAAAGAGAGAATGATGATGAGTTTTTTGTTTTTCCTTTAGAGTTGTGGGGTATAATCTCAGAATTGCGAAAATAAAGTCAGAATTTTGAAATATAAAATCTTACTTGAACTGCCCACAAAAAAACGTCATCCCTGTTTCGGGTCTGTAAGACTATCCCACTATCTAACGTCAATTTCGCTGAATAACGGTGCGTATTGCTGGGTGACAAGCTCTTGTAATATGCGAATGACATCTAATCAATATAATCTATACCCCTTTTTTTAAAGTATTTTGTACCATATCCATGTAATTCTCTAGCCATAAAGGCTATCTCTCCCGGGTTTTTTTGCAACCATGATGCGCACGCATCCCGAATGTTTACAAACATAATTGGTCTATAAACTCACAATTGCAAGAAAAAAGTCTGAATTGTAAAATACCAATTTGCATTTTTGAGAAAAAAAAACATCAGAATTGCGAATTTTATCTGGAAATTCTGACTTTATAACTCAGAATTGCCAGTTTATATCTCACAATTATGAGAAAAAAAGGGAGATAAAAAGTGAAAATAACCTTTTTTAATATATATTCAGTGGTGGAAATGAGCTTCCATAGTTTAGTGACTGCACTGCATAGAAAAATCATGTAGAAAGGTGTTTAATGTACACTCTATCATAGCTTCAATATTTTGTTACAAAAACAACCTAAGAGTTTAATATTTATCTTTTGAAAATGTTTTTCATGTAGTTTATACGTGCACTCATCTGTCGCTCGATGGAGGAAGTGTCTTCATGCTGTCAAGCTGAAGGATTCCATATTGAACATTGTGTAAGTTGACATTATGAACTATTATTATTATTAATATTATTTGAGTGGAATTTCAGTTTATGTAGCCAGATGATAAACTGACTTGTGCTGTGAATTTTTGGCTTTTTAGCTGCTTTTATTCAATAGCACTTTCATTGAATATTCAGGTGAAATCACAAGACAGCAAACATGAGCTCTAGTGATATTTAACATTATTTGTCTACACAGACATGTGAAGGGTCGTGTTTTAGTGGCTCTGGCTGACGGTACACTGGCCATCTTTCACAGAGGTCTTGGTAAGACACTGTTCGTTACTGTTGCTAATAATCCAGACACTCCTCTCACTTAACTCTGACTTTTAGCTGTTAAAACCATCCTCGTTCTACATTTCCAGACAGCCAGTGGGATTTAACCAACTACCACCTCTTGGACCTCGGCCGGCCCCATCACTCAATCCGCTGCATGACCGTCGTGCATGATAAAGTGTGGTGCGGCTACAGGAACAAGATCTATGTGATTCAGCCCAAAGCGATGAAAATAGAGGTTCATAATTATGTTGTAGTCCTCACTGTATTAGTTTTTGCATTTTGAGAGGTGTTGCATGCAGTGTTAGTTAAATAGAATTTTCTGAACTTGCTTAAGGAGGATCTTTTTTACAATGTGTTTTGATTTTTCTTTGGGTGAAACAGAAGTCATTTGACGCCCACCCGCGTAAGGAGAGTCAGGTGCGTCAGCTGGCCTGGGTGGGTGATGGTATCTGGGTTTCTATCCGGCTAGACTCAACTCTCCGTCTCTTTCACGCTCACACCTTCCAACATCTCCAAGATGTGGACATAGAACCGTATGTCAGCAAAATGTTAGGTGAGAATACTGTGAATATATATTTTTAGGTTCATAGGGACATCTCTTGCATCATTTTGCTTAATCAAATGATTTTTAAACATTTTATACACTTTCAATTACCATTTCCATGATTATACATTACACATTCTGTCATGCATTCTACAGTACTTTGTAGATTAACATTTGTGACCCTGGACCACAAAACTAGTCATAAGTAGCATGGGTTTATTTGTAGCAGTAGCCAACAATACATTGTATGGGTCAAAATTGTCAATTTTTCTTTTATGTCAGAAATCATTAGGATATTAAGTAAAGATCATGTTCCATGAAGATATTTTGTAGATTTCCTACCATAAATGTATCAAAACTTAATTTTTGAATAGTAGTATACATTACTAAGAACTTCCTTTCGACAACTTTACTTACTAAATATTTAGGTTTTTTTGCACCCTCAGATTTTCAAATAGTTGTATCTTGGCCAAATATTGTCCTATGATGTGTAAATCTCAGTGTCAAAAAACTGACCCTTATGGCTGGTTTTGTGGTCCAGGGTCACATATAGGGTGAATTCAGATAAAAACAATTTGACGAAAATGGCCTAATTATCTTGAATGAACCCTATCTGTACATTTTCTATAATTGCGCAGCTCTAAGAGGGAGTTTGCTCAGTTTCGATGGTTGGTTAACAAAAAATAATTAATTATATAAATTATGTCATCAACATCACCCTCATGTCACCTACCTACTTCTGTGGGACACAAAATAAGATGTATACTGCCGTTTAAATGTTTGGGGTTGGTAAGATTTTTAAAATATTTTTGAAAGAATTCTCTTATCGTCCCCAAGGCTGCATCTATTTGCTTAAAAAAACCCAGCAATATTGTGAAATATTATTACACTTTAAAAGAACTGTTTTCTAATTGAATGTATTCTAAAATGTAATTTATTCCTGTGATGCAAAGCTGAATTTTCAGCACGATCCTTCAGAAATCAATATGCTGATTTGCTAATCAACAAACTTTTATTTTAACTTTATAGTGACATCTTTTGTAGTATTATAAATGTCTTTACTGTCACTTTTGATCAATTTTTGCTGAATAAAAGCATACATTTCTTTAAAAAAGAAGTGTTACTGAGCCCAAACGTTTGAATGTTAGTGTATGTCTATAAAATGCATGAAATGCATGAAGGTTTTGAATGCACAATTGAATGCACTTCCTTTTGTCTCTAACAGGAACGGGAAAACTGGGCTTCTCTTTTGTGAGGATCACGGCTCTGATGGTTTCCTGTAACCGGCTGTGGGTGGGAACAGGAAATGGTGTCATCATCTCCATCCCTTTATCAGACTGTAAGCCAATATCACACATATAAACACGGTGTACATCAGTATTTGATGTAGAAGGCAGCATTAGTTTCAGTCTCTTTGGCCACTTCTCTCTGTTTTTCCCTTCCTGTCTTCCTTGTTGTGTTTCTCGTCTCCTGTCTCTGTAGCTGTAGGTCAGTGTGGATATCTAGGTCAGAGGGGTGAGTGGGAAGCACACTGTTGACAGCAGGCTCATTTTGAGACAAACCCACCTCGCTTTGCTTGTTTGCTGCATCATGCTTAGCTTTGTTCAATATTTCATCTCCAAGTTCTTAGTTCCTCTCAGGTCTTCTTCTCTTAACTTTTTTTCCCATCTTTCTGGGCTGATCAACAGCGAATCTGCTTCTAGCCAAAATTTGCTTTAACGCTTTAATATTAATGACTGTATCCTAGTAATTTCGCAGTTGAATTTAACAGGCATTTGCTCTGCAAGATGCTAACTATGCCGTTGGCGCTCTGTTAAACGCTTGAGACATTTGTGGTTAAACATCTTTTTCTTTTCCCAGCAGCTAATAAGACTGTAGGAGCGATCGCCTGTCGTCCAGGGGGGGCGGTCCGAGTGTACGGCGATGACACTGTGGATGGTGCGGTGACAGGGTCGTACGTACCGTACTGCTCCATGGCACACGCTCAGCTCTGCTTCCACGGCCACAGAGACGCTGTTAAATTCTTCGCTACAGTTCCAGGTAAGACATACTTACACAGTGCCTTAGTACTGATTACAGAGACTGATGGGAAGCCTCATGAGTGATGAATTCAACTCCATGATAAGTCTGGTTTAGTAAAGTGCTTCAATTGTAACTTGAACAGGCGAACATTTAAAGGATAGTTCACGCAAAAAAATGAACATTCTGTAATCATTTACTCACCCTCATGTTGTGCAAAACCTGATACTGTAGAAGTTGATGGGAACCAACAACTGTTTGGCTATACATCAGAAAAAAGAAACTCGTACATGGCAAAAAAGCCAACAAATTAAACTAAAATGCCCCATAAATTCAAGACAAAGGGGCAAAAGAATGCCCCTGCACATTTGTTTAAGTGTATATATATTATGGCTTTTGCGATTTAAAATGAAATGTGAAAATGAATAAAAATTGTCAGTTAGCAGAATTACATTTCCTTTTCTTTTTAGAAGAACTTGTGCTCCTAAATTAAATTTAGAAACAGTCAGAATTTCAGGAGCACCTTCTAATCAATAATCAAAAAATCTGATCAAAAATTGTATAAATATTTATATCACATATTTGACTCCTAAAAGTGATTTACAGGAGAATTTTGCTTTTGCCTTTGTAATGGCATTTTTTTTTACTTTATTATGTTAGAAAATGTATTTATTTATTTATGTCATCTTTTATGTCAGTTTTTTTAATTATATTTTATCATCTTTTTACAATTTCTAATTAAAAAAACAGAATAAGAACAAGTAGAATAAGTTACCAATCCAATAAAATCAGTATTAACAAAATTAATTTGTACTACAGAGGTGATGTTTAATGAGGCTCAGAGGATTTAAATATGAAATTTTGAATATAGAAAATATTAGATGATTTACATAAGTGAAAAGATACTTTAAAATTGAAACTAAAACTGCCAGTAATTGGCGGCAAGTCACTGATTTTATTACTGAATCATTTATTCATTTGATTCATTCGAATGGCTGATTCATTCAGGAATAAAGCAAGTCTTTATGACTGGGAAATTGAATCATTGACTCACTAGATTTATTTAAAAACGCACGTTCATTCATAAACAAAACAGCGCTGTGTTTGAATGGAGATGCGCAGCCGCTCATTTGTGACTTGTTTCCGACTATTTTTGATGGCAAAATGGAGCAAAATCAGGCAATAGTGTTATAGTCAGACAACGTAAGCATTACGATGCAGACAACGATGCATTAAATTAAATAAAATTAATTTTGTAGCTTTAGTGATTATAACGGGAGCTTTTGCAAAACTTGTGCTAGACTTGGCTAATTTCATAGACTGACTTGTTTGTCTATGAAGCCAGAATGTGACGTGAATGTTTTATATTGTTTTCTATCCACTTGATTTTTTTTTTTTCCTGTAAAATTGGGCGTGGCCATTGTAAATTTATGGTTCTGCCTTTCAGTCTCCTCCACTAGATGAAGGAACATGTACAGGTAAAACCATTTGTTGGCCCTGTCCATGGTAACTTACCGTGATAATAATCGTCTTAAATTGCAAAAATGAGATGCAGCCTCTTTGATGAATTTAACTGAGATTGAGAAAGAAGGCATTGCAAGTCATACAAAAGCTTGTTCTTACTCCGTTATTGCACCCTGTGACTGTTGCTCTGGTATCAGCGCCCCCTTCTGGAATTGCACATTTATAACCAAATTTCTGTCATTACTTGTAGGAGGAGCACTCTCACTAAGAAAACATAAAGCTACAAAAAAAAAAAAAACCTTTGATATGTTAAATAAAAATGTATACGTGGCTCCTACACAGTGTGTTCAGCATATTGTTTTAAAGCGGTGGTGTTTGATATAATGACTGATGAAGTGTAAATCTGATGTGTTAATGTTGTTCTTCAGGTCAGGTTATTGTGCCAGGAGCTGAGGGTACGACTGAGAACTCAGACTCTTCAGCCCTAGACAGCAAGAGCATGCTCATCATGAGCGGAGGAGAGGGGTACATCGACTTCAGGATCGGTAAGAGCTTCAGTAAGAAATCTCTCAAGGATCTGTTCATGAGCAGCAGATTGTATTTCTGCGTGTTTCAGAATGTAAACATAAACGGGCATTAAATTCTGCAGTTCATTCATAAAGGACTCATGTCACTTTTCTATTTGAATGTGTTTTAAAATGTCATTTATTTCTGTGATACAAAGCTGAATTTTCAGCATCATTGCTCCAGTCTTCAGTGTCACATGATCCTTCAGAAATCGTTATAATATGCTGATTTGCTGCTCAAGAAACATTTCTGGTTATTATCAATGTTAAAAACAGCTTAATTTTTTTTTTTTTTCAGGATTCTTTGATGAATAGAAAGCTTAAAAACAGGATTTATTTGAAATGGAAAATTTTGTAGCACAAATGTCTTTACTGTAACTTTTAAACAGTGTAATGCATCTTTGCTAAATACTAGTTTTAATGTCTTTCAAAAAAAAAAAATATATACCACAATGGTGGTGTATCATATTTTGAGCTTCTCTGAATGTTAAAGAGGCTGTTAATGAAATACAGGGCAGAGAAATTACATTGCATGTGAAACTAGATTTATTTTTTACATTTTTGGGATTGCATTTGAATCCAAAGTAGAGATTTACATATGTTCAGTGTTTAAGGGTGGAAAATATGGTGGAAAATCCCCCCAAAAAAATTAAAACTCAATGGGTTTCTGGCACAAAAAACAAAAAGTATAAGAAATATATTAAATAATAAGTAAAATAAGTATGATATGGCCCTTTAAAGACTAACAAGACGTCGAAATGAACACTATTTCCATTCCATTCCTTACTCACCCCCATGTCATCCAAGATGTTCATGTCTTTCTTTCTTCAGTCGAAAAGAAATTGTTCCCTGTTAAAGTCCACTATATGGAGAAAAATCCTGGAATGTTTTCCTCAGAAACCTTAATTTCTTTTCAACTGAAGAAAGAAAGACATGAACATCTTGGATGACACAGGGGCGAATAAATTATCAGGAATTTTTTATTCTGAAAGTGAGCTGATCCTTTAATATTTATCAGTGGTCATGATTCATGCACAATATGAATGCAGATCATTCTAAGGGACCGAATGTTTGTTGTCAGTATTTTTAACCAAAGCTTTTAATGGACTTTTCTGCTGATGTAATTAAGGTTTCATTGGTGGGGACAAATATTAATAATCAAGAATATCTTACCATTTTGCAGACATACATTTTAAAAGCATTACTCATTTAGTTCTCTAGTTTTAGAAATTCTGAAACTGCATAAAGCTACAGAAAAAAAGCTGTATCAGTGGTCTGCTGACAGGACGTTATAATACGTCTCTCTCTTTCTCTCTCTCAGGTGATGAGGATGGTGGCTTGGGACGAGATGAAGATGATGAATCAGCCGAACCCACTTTGAAGCTGCAGTCGGCTCCTGCCAAACCCGAGCGCAGTTATGTTATAGTGTGGCAGGTTGCTTTAGGCAGTGAGTGACCGATAAATCACTGCTGCAGGTTCAACAGAGAACTCTAGGTCAACCCACATGGGCTTATTATTTAACGTCATACTATTCTTCTTATTAATACAGATATTATTATTATTAATAGTGTTGTTCTTAATACCTACATCACAATGAGTTCTAATATTTGTGCTTAGATGTTTATTTAATAATATTATTGTTTTGTATGTATCTGGCATTGACAGAAATGATATCAGTGTTGAAATGAAGGAACAAATTGGAAACTTGAAGTCCGTCCACAACTATATTGCAACTATATGAAAATCCTGTGCTACAAGTTTTAAAGAAATAGTTTTCTCAAAAATGAACATTTGCTAAAAATGTACTCCCCTTTAGGCCGTCCAAGATGTAGATGAGTTTGTTTGTTCATCAGAACAGATTTGGAGATATTTAGCATTACGTCACTTGCTCACCAATGGATCCTCTGCAGTGAATGGGTGCCGTCAGAATGACAGTCCAAACAGCTGATTAAAAACATCACAGTGATCCACAAGTAACCCACAATACTCTAGTCTATTACTAGGTGTGTTTCCATTACAGATTTGCACAAACCTTTTGCAATATTTTCTAAACGTTATAGTACATTAAAAAAGTTATAGTACATTAAAGAATGATCATGTGACTTTTTAACGTACTCAAGGTGAAATGCGAAAATGTAAATGCGAAAAGCCATTTCCACTGCAGTTTTGCGAAATATTCCTTTTTCGAATTGCTTGGAAAAACCACCTAGCTTGAGCGTAAAAACTATACATTAAAGTTTTTGCGTAATTTACGTGTTTGCGCATTTTCGCAATTTTAATTTGCGCAATTTAAAGGGTAATGGAAAAGCAGCTACTCAATGTCTTGTGAGGTAAAAAGCTGTGTTTGTAAGAAACAAATCCAACATTAAGATGTTTTACTACAAGTCCTAATATCCATATTGTTTTTTTCCAATGAAAAAGTTGTCTCGTATGAATCAGGAGAGAAATATGCACAGATTTATGAGCAAAAACAGTCCAAAACAAATATAGCAGTGGATTTTGATGTGAGAAAACAACAGGAGATGGACTTTTTCACTAGAAGAAGCATTATTATGGATTATGGACTCGTATTTTGGCCAGAAGCAACAGTTCAAAGTTAAAAACTGGGTTTGTTTGTTACAAACACAAAGCTTTTGGGTTCACAAGATGTTAACTGCAGGGTTCCCATGGGTCCTTGAAATCCTTTAAAGTTTGTGAATCTGAAAAAAAAAAAAATTTCAAGGCCCTGGAAAGTTTTTGAAAATAAACATACATAGATACAGGTCCTTGAAAGTTGCTTGAAGTTATTTCGTGCAAAAGGTTGTCTGAAAAAAAATTCCATATTTCCTCCGGTCCGCTAATGTGTTATTTCGCCAACACTTTGTGGCATATACATACTAGCTTGTTAGGGTGACCCAAGCGGCAACCTCCCGGTCTCCCTCTTGAAGCCAACACGGAAGTGACTAAAACTGCAATTCATCGACTGGCTGCTAGAGACTGGCTTCAAAAAGGAGTCAATCCCATAGACTCCCCATGTTAAAATGGCCAACTTTACAGCAGAAAAAAAAATGTTTACAGCCTGGTACAAAAAGTGGTTTTGGTCTATATAGCTAATTTTGCCCTTCATGACAACTGTGAGGGGGGTGAATTTTTTTTTTTATAACTCATCCGTTTAAATTCTATTAAGCCCTGAAGTTCTGCATAATTTAGGGCGTGGCCACTTGAGTGACAGGTGGATTGCCCCTGCTGTCACCACCATCACGGTAGGCGGGTGTGGTTTCAG